>VDFB02379224.1:0-205000 GCA_007258455.2 Sequoia sempervirens
TTATCTATAAACATAAAATTCAAAGAATTAACTATCATTGAAAAGGTATTGGAAATAAGCATTAGTCCTAATATATTTAGGAGGAAGAGGTCTCAATAGATAAATTCATGAAAATATTTGGTAATGTGTTGGATGGTAAAGAAAAATAATTTCATGCTAAAGCTATAATCTGAGCCTTCGATAGTTATTATAGAGGCCCTAGGGCCTAGCCTTGACACTTATAGTTAAAAAAATGCCCACCTTTGATGCTTTAACCCTAAATAACATCTCATAAAGGTTTTTTAGCTCCCACAATTAATACTAGTAATTGCAATAGCATCTAACACTAGCCAAGGTGTTTATAAGAGTAACCCAATGTATTATGTCCCAAATACCCCACAAAGACTCCATAATTGGCATAGATGTTTACTCCAAATATTTTTTATCTATCTTCTTTACACTTTATTAGCCTATAATCTACTAGGGATGTACTTTTCTCCTCTCATTTGTCATTTGTTTACTTGTATTCATTTCCCAGTTCTCAATGTTAGCTATTTTATTTAATAATTTGTAGGTAAGTTATTTATTTATGATATTTTTTTTTTTATTATATATTTTAGTGTAAAACAAGATAACACATATAAAAAATCAAATATGAGGTATAGACATACACATTTTAACCTAGGGTTCAATTTTGTTTCTTTCATTTATTGAACTTTTTTCATACCCATATAGTTTTGATAAGTTGAGTCTATAATAAGTAACCTATCTCTTTTCAAAATAATCATTTCTCCTTCTTTCCAACCATAAACTCCTTTCTACCTAGTTCCTATATTTAAGGGTGAGAGAAAATCACAACAAAAGTGGGAATCAAGGAAAGAGGTATTAAGGGATAAAAAATAAGAGGTAGAGGCCATGGGATAAGGAAATGGAATTTAAGGGTGAGAGGGATAAGAAAAGGAAAATAGAAATAGAATTTAGGTATGCATTGGGAAGGTGAAACAACATGTAAAGAGTGAAGGTAAAAAGAGTGGTGAGTAGAGTGTTGTTGATATATGGATTGTAACAGCCTCATTACTTTGAACTTAAAAACAAATAAGATGTCACACTCAAATAACCATTAGCTATTGTAATAACAAATAAGATAGTGTTCTACTTAGAGAACATGAACAAAGCTGAATTCATAAATCCATGTACTATAACAAGAGGTACAGAGGTAAGAGATTAGAAGTCCTCATTTGGATATTGCATCTTCCAAGACTTAGCTCACCATTTGCATGAGAGGGAAAACATCATCCAAGTGCTTTTCCACCAACCATGGACTCGTGTGGTCCCCAACACACCTTCCTAACTGGAAGGGCCCCTTCAATTCTTATGAAAGGAAATGTTGGAAACCCTCTAAAAAAGTGCCATTTGAGCTCTGGTGGTAAACCCTACCTAACTGACTTTGCCATGCTACTAAGGATTCCTTCCTACTAAGCTGACAACTCTGATTAGTTAGGTATCTGGGTTACTGTGAGTACTAAAGTGCAGTTAGTGGCACCTGCACCTACTATGGCCATAGTTTTGTGCTTTCGTGCAGACTCACCCACCCTGCTCAACTTGGAAAAATCTTATAATCTAGGGCTTCAGAGAGACTTTCTCTCTGCTCTTTACTCTTACAAAGAACACCTATCCTAGGGAAAACTCTCTTGACCTAATTTAGGTTTTACAAATACTACACACTCTTATTTGGCTATCTGCCATGTGTGTCCATTATATATATAAACTAGGGTTTTTATGAAACTCATAAAGACTCCCATGGCTGACAGTCCAACCAGGAACAAACACTCCTAGTAAGGAAAACAACAGGGTTTTTATACCAAGAAGATAAAATAGTGACCTTTTTAAAACCCTCTAGACAATTCCAGTGCTCTAACTACACTTATTACATACTAACCAACAAGTTGTCATGCATGGATTGGTACTTATCAGCAAGCAAACAAACCATAAATTCTTTCTTTCTCCATGAAGCAACAATATGTTTCGTAAATTAGAAAATTTCTTTTACTGTCATAATGTTTGCATGTTCTTTCTTGTAATTTAATTTATTGTCATTCTTTTATACCTTTGTTTTTGGTTAAGCTCCATTCCATCTTCCAATTTTTTTTATCATTTCATGCTAAGAAAACAATGGCATTTCAATGCATGATACAGGTTCGCCCTACAAAGGCTTTTTCTAGAATAACCTATAAGAAGGTTGGGCACTAAGAGCTGAAGCTAATAACTCTGACGATCAAAAGCATATAAAACAATTTTGATACTTCATGCATATCATATTCACGTTGTACAACATAGTTCATAAAAAGAACAATTATGTTGATTTCTAGAAATAAAATAATACATTGCAAAAGTCTCAGGAATATCTTAAGCAAGAAAGCATGTATTCCTATAAATAATAAACTCAAGGAGTCGTACGTGCTTGCTACAAAACTCTAGCATTCAAAATCTTGAAAGTGAGTAATGTGAAAGCAAGAACTTCAAGTTTTTCTTAGCTCAGATTTAGCCCCTATTGTAGACACCTGTATTCTTCTTCTTTTATATGATATTTGTGGCTTAAGATAGCTCTTCTAATTTCAGTCACCTATTCACTTCCTCCCAACACAAAACCATCGAATCTTCTCTTCCCAGCCAAGATTATGAGTTTGTTTTGCAAAAGAAAAAATTACTAAAATAGGTCGAATGGTTGCAAGGTAGTTGTAGTAGCCACCTCCTAATTTTTCTCAAACTTCCTCCACAATAAGGAAATCAAACTTTGATATATCATGAAAATAAAACCAAAGGATGAGTTTATAAGTGGTGGATAAAGCCATGCAATATTTTCCTAACTACTTCGCCACCTTTGTGGCTAAGAAAAAGGAACCACCTTTGATTGTTGTAGTCATACATACAAGAAAGGTGGCAATATAAGTTTAAATTAAATTCAATAAGTATATAACTCATTCTGCCAACTCAAGGTGGCCCCACCTCCTCCTTTCAAACATGAGGTTTATAATTACATATTTTAAATATTTAAATCTTTTCCTCAATAAATTTGGTGGCAAACCGATATAACCTCCTCTTTTAAATTTTAATAAAATATTCACTTTTGAAAATATAATCACTTAAATACTTATGTATTTTAAACATTGGTCTTTCAAACCTTAAGAAGATATTCAAGCATTTAATTAAATGCCTCCAGGCAATGTCATGCATCATTTCTATACTTTTCTTGTAGAAGTATTAATAATGGCAGAATATAAGTTTAGTAAGGCCAACTAGCACACTTATCAAACTCAAAAGGTAGTAATACCTTACCGACGAGTTCATATGCTAAAATAGGTTTCCTGTCAGGAAGGGAATAAATTAAATTGAACATTCATCTATGCACACGTTCAAACCTGTATGCATCAATATGCGTATGTGCATATGCACGATCACGGGCTCGTAAATTCACCTGCCATCATGCGCTTGCATCCATATGCATATACCCACAATGGTGTATGTAGATTCTTCTTACATGTGCATATATGATTGCTTGGTTTAATTTCTTTGACAATTATAAAGTAGGAAAATTGGTTTCGAAACCATAAAACCACTTACGACAATAACACATCCAAAAATTCACACAAAATACTTCAACATAGGACTCCTATTACACTTTTCTAGGGTTCCTAGATCCTTTTGACCTAACCCCAACTCAAATGGAAATTTCCAGATCATCCCAACACTACCTCTCTACTCAAATGATACTTTCCCTCCTCTGAAGATTGCGGTACGTGCTACCCCGCATCAAAATCCAAACAAATAGAAGTTAGTTTGACATCTAAATATCATAAAATCTCCATTTCATATTCTCTATCTATGCATTTAATGAAAATAAACTTTTCTTTTTCTAGGGCATCATTAACACAATTTAGTCCTACTAAAATAAATCATAGCTCATATCATAATGGCATAATTCCTTATTGCTCTAACAAAAGTCAATCACTGAAGATCTCATCATGTCATGCAATAGTCAATCAAAATTTGCACCATTCATTTGTCATAATTGCAAAAATTAAAAGTATTTTTAAGCATCTAGGGTGGGATGTAACATGGATAGAGAAAAAAATGGTTGTGAAAGGGTAAGTGTGTGTTAGAAAGAGGAATGGGTTTGGTCACATGCTGGTCTTCAACGGATCTCAACTCTAACTCTATTGTTTATTTATTTGTAGCACCTTTGCATGGATACAAATCTGCCACATTGAAGATTGGTGAAATCCCCATGCTTGGAGGAAGGCTAATCTCGTAGGCATTCACTAAAATCTTCTGAAGAATCTTGCAAGGACCAAATTTCTTCATATATAGTTTATTGTATTCACCTGTAGGAAATCTTTCCCTCCTCGGGTGAGCCAAAACAAGATCACCCACCTAAAAGTGAACTTCCCTCCACTTCTTATCAATATACTATTTGTATTGCTAATTTCTCCCTTCAATGTTCAGCTTAACTTCCCCATGAAGGTCATGAATGGCTTGTGCAAAATCTTCACCATCTACACTTTTTTTCTCCATATCACAAGATTTATGAGTTCCAAGGCACCCCTAGGATGCATGCTATAAAATATATAAAAAGGACTCAAACCTATACTTTGATTTAGATAATTATTGTAAGAAAACTCAACCTGGGCCAAAACCATATCCCAGTTACCAAGTGTGTTCCCAACAAGGCACCTCAACATGTCACTAAGGCTTCTATTCACCACCTCGGTTTGGCCATCCATTTGGGGGTGATAGGTGAAACTGAAACTAAGATTTGTTCCCAACATATTCCAAATGGTTCTTCAGAACTACCTAACAAACTTCATATCTCTAGATCTAACACAATACTCCATGGAATACCATGTAAACGAACCACTTGTTTGAAAAATAGATTAGCAATATTGGTTGCATCACTAGTCTTTTTACATAGGATAAAATGCACCATTTTAGAGAACCTATCCACAACTACAAATACAAAATCATTGCCTCTTTGAGCCCTAGGCAAACCCAAAATAAAATCCATACTTATAGAATCCCATGATCAAGATGGAACTGGCAATGGTTGATACAACCTTTTATTCTGATTTCTTCCCTTTGCATGGTGACATACTTTGCATTTCTCGACATACTTCTTGACATCAACCCTCATTCTTGGCCAGTAATAGTGTGTACTCAACTATAGATAAGTTTTATCTTGTCCAAAATGTCCTCCTAGACTGCCACTATGCTTCTCTTTTAGGAGATTCTCCCTCATTGATCCCCTAGGTATGCATAATTGATTGCCTTTGATCAACAAACCTTCTTGTAGCATATACTCAATCCAAGGACCTCTATCTCTATTGATTGGACTTTGCAAGCTTCATATGCATCCTTGAAATTTGGATCATTTGCATACAACTCCTTCAAACTATCAAAACCAATACTATTAGCCCGAATTTCATGCAACAATAAACTTCTTTTACTTAATGCATTAGGAACCTTATTTGTTTTCCCGCTCTTATACTTCAACACAAAATTATGACTTTGAAGATACTCTACCCACTTTGTATGCCTTTGATTTAGCTTATGGTTTCTATTAATGAACTGTAATGCTTGGCTATCAGTGAAAACAAAAAACTCCTTAGGAAGCAAGTAATGCCTCCACTTCTTCAAGGATTGAACTGATTCATAGAATTCAAGTTCATAGGAAGAATATTTAATCCTAGCATCATTTATTTTCTCACTAAAATAAGCCATTGGTTTACCTTCCTAGCTAAGAACAACCCCTATTACTAAGCCACTGGCATCACATTCCACTTGAAATACTTTATTGAAATCAGACAATGCAAGCATAGGATCAACTACATGACTGAAATTTCTAATAAACTTCCTGTAAGAGCTAGCAAGCCCATGAAAAATCCTTACCCCAGGTGCACTTCTTGGTGTTGGTTGGAATCAATAATAGCTTGAACCTTATCCTTATCCATTTTCAACCCTTCATTGGATACCATAAAACCCAAATAATTCAATTCAATTCGCATAAACACACACTTCTTCAAATTAATTTACAACTTCTCTTCATGCAACCTCATCATCACCATCTTCAAATGTTGTAGATGCTCCTCTTTAGACCTGCTAAATACCAATATGTTATCAAGATACACAATAACAAACTACCCTAAAAAAGGTTTTAACACTTCATTCGTGAGCCCCATAAAAGTAGTGGGTGCATTCGTGAGCCCAAAGGGCACGACCAACCATTTGTACAATCCATCATTAGTTTTAAATGCTATCTTCTACTCATCTCTAGGTCTTATCTGAATATGATGATAACCACTTTTTAGATTTATCTTCGAAAAAATACTTAGCACCACCCAGGAAATTCATAAAATCGTCTATTTTGGGAATTGGAAACCTATATCTGATAGTTATATTATTAATGGGCCAAGAGTCCATGCACATTCTCCATTCATTTCCCTTCTTAGGCACCAAGACTGTAGGAACTGCACAAGGACTAAGACTCTCACTTATCAACACTTTCTAGAGTAATTCCTCAACTTGCCTTCTAATCTTATCATTCTCTTGGGGAGTTGATCTGTATGCAACCTTGTTTGGAAGACTAACCCCTAGAATCAAATCCATGTGATGACTAATACTCTGCATAGGAGGCAACTCATCAAGTAAATCAACTACAATAATATCCTTATGTTCCTCCAAGATATCTTGTACCTCCTTAGGTAGATCCTCCAACCTTGTAGAGGTAAGTGACTCCTTGGGTTTGAGCACCAAAGTAACTCCCATTTCTTCTTCCTTTATGATATGCAAGAACTCTTTTTCACTCACCCAAATTATCTTGGTGCTACTACTACTATTGTTGTCCTCTTCTTGTTCATGCATAGGTAACAAAGTATGTTTGATTCCATCCTTTTCAAAGGTATTGGTGTTACTCCTCCCATCATGTACAACTTTATGATCAAACTGCCAAGGCCTACCAAGCAATACATGGCACACATCCATGGGAATGATATCACAAATCACACTATCCTTATAACTACCAATATGAAATTCTACTAAGGCCTATTCATCTACTAACAACTGATGCCCCTTCCGAAGCCAAGAAACTTTATAAGGTGTAGGATTTTTAGTTCTCTTAAGACCAAGTTTATCCACCATTTCCACAACCACTAAATTATTTGTACTATCACTATCAATAATCAATTTGTAGCACTTACCTTTTTCTTTGCACTTTGTCTTGAATAGAGCGCTTGTTTGTTTTGGTTCTTTACTCTCCTTCAGTGGCTTCAACAACACTCTCTTGAATAACAAAGACTCTCTAGTCTTAGGTTCCTCAGTGTGATGAGCAGGTGATCCCACACTTTGATCTGATTGCTCCTTTATGACCTTGGGTGACCTTCTCTTGCGATCTCTAAACACTCCCAACTCTTATGACTAGCATATTGATTGCATTTGAAGCATTTACCAAAAAAACCTCTTCCTCTTCCTTGATAACCACCTCTACCAAAAGATCTCCCTCCTTTGTTCTGATAGCCTCCTCTTTCTTGATTAGCTGGCCAACTAGAACTATCAACCCCTTCATCTTGATGAGCTTGTTGTCCCCTACTAGCCTATGGTCCTCTTCCTCTATTTCTTCCTTGCTTATTTTGCTTCCTCATGAGCTTCTCTTTTTCCTTAATGACAAACTGATAGGCTTCCTCAAGAGTTCTCAAAGACACTACACTTAAATCATTTTGCAAACTGTATTTCAACCCATTCAAATATCTTTCCACCTTTTCCATATCCTCTTCACTTTTTCCTGACTAGATCACCAACTTGTAGATCTCTTTCATATATTCTTTACCGACATATCCTTTTGCTTGAGATTTTGCAACAAAAACCATTTAAAAGCTCTTGCTTCAATACAAGAAACATACATTAAGCTACAAAGCACTCATTCTTTATTCAAGGAAACATAAATCAAGTACAGGTGACAAAGAAAGAATAATAGAGGCTTGCACATTCCAAATTTCATTCAATGCAATAGAAAAATAGTGTCTATGATTCCATATAAAGAAACAACGTTTGAAGGTCACTGTGCATTCACCAATAATGGATTAGATCAATTCTTAAAGAATCAACTTCCTTTTGTTGAAAAAATTAACCCAGCCGTAGTCTCCTTACTTCACCATTCTTTGGCTTCATCTTGGAGTGATATTATTTCTTTCTAATTACAAAATGGTTGCTCACCTCAGCAACCTATCTCTCCTCCTTCTTGCTCAAGCCAAACCCACAACTGAATCGATGCCTTTTCTTTTCCTCTGCTAAGAACTATTGGAACTATCTGTCTCTTTTTTCCCCTTCATGCATGAATGGATTTTGGGATAAAAAATATAGTTCTAAACTTATTTTCCAATAATAGATTGACACTTGTCTGAAGCAAGAAAAAAAGGCAAGAATCCACCCCAACAAAACAACACCACTATGCAAAATCATAAACCAAAAATTGAAAACAAAATTGAAGATGCCTTTGCATCACTTATGTTTAATTGATTGTTTAGGTTAAGATTAGGGTAAGGGATAATTAATACTTTATGATTTTGAAATTAGAATAAATCATAGTTGATTTGGACCTTAACATCTAGGTGACTTTTTGTCTTGAGGCCCTAATGGTTTGACTTGGAATTTAAGCCCAATTTTTTTAGAACATATTAAGATTGAGAGAATAAGGTTAGAGGTCACTAGAAATTAGTTAATGTCTAAAGAAAATGGGTAAAAATCAAGGTAAATGGCCCTAAAATAACTCTATGGGAGTGAACACTAAAATGAGCGCATAAATGTAAGGTAGAATAACAAAAAAAGATAATTTCCAACTTAGACAAACCATAAAATACTTTTTTTGTCATTATTCCATTCATATTTTTGTGATGATTAAAAAAATGTGTTTATTATTTTTTGTTAATTGCTTCTATCATATGTGTCAACTATATCCCTTAAAGAATTTTTGTTACACTTTTTTTTCTTTAATATTTTTCTATATAAAATTTTTCTTTCATCAAATTTATTTATAAAATACAATTTTATACTCATATATAACGCACAAACATAATTTTATTATTAATAAAGGTAATAATAAATATTTACAAATAATTTTGTACTTTCCACCATTTATATTTATATTTAAATATTAGCAATCATCTCAAATTGATATCACCAATCTTTTCAACTTTTTTCGCATTTCATATTAATAAACATACACTACTAAATTGTTTATAACTTGAATTGTACTTAAAATATTTTATTAATACTATACTTAATTGTTTAAAATGTAATTTATTCCTTTGACATTAGGGGAGAGGGGCCCATAATGGAGCAGGGTTCAATAGTGGGGATATAAGTAGTCCTCAATGGGCCCCATAGTGGAGCATTTTAATATCCAATTGCAAAACATTTTTTATCCATAAAGTACGCAAAGTGACAAATCATGTGATGCCACATCAACACACCAATAAAACATGACTTAGTGCACCACTATCGGTCTCACTTTTTTCATGGGCCTTTTTGGACACCTCAACAAAAAACATGCTGATGTGGCATCATATTTGATGATGTGGCCCTAAAACGAAATATAGAAGCACATGAGTTGCCAAATAAACTGTTGTACAAAATTGGGAGTGATTTGAAATTTCCGCATAGGATTTTGAGAAACGTGAAGTTAGGGTGCTCCACTATGAGCCCCTCTCCCCTATCCACAATCAAATATAACATGACACATTCTCATTTGTACATAATAATTATTGCGAATTAATTTTCATAGATTGTTTAATAAGAATCATGGGTAGGATGGCCCTCAACCACAACCACTTATATAGTGTTGTCTTTTCAAACTAGATAAGTTTAATAATTATTACAATTATGGAAGTGCAAATCAAATAAAAAATTGGATCACCTCAAATATGGTGCTTATGAAAGTCATAGATTTTTTTATTTTTATTTTTTATTTTGTTTATTTAAAGGTTTTATTTGAATAGGTTTCAAAGCTTATAATTTATAAGGAAATTTGAATTTCCCTTCTCTGTAGTATGATAATCATTGAGATATTTAAAATTAAAAGTTAATTATATGTATTTTTAGAAATGATTGATATGATCTAACATGTTTCAGGAAAGTTTTTATGACTTTTTTTTTGGAAGGTGATATATATGATTATGCATAGATAATTATATTTAAAAAACATATAAAATATTATCTTATATTAAAGATGAAGATATTTTTGACTCAATGAATAAAACTTTTCTTCTTTAAAATCCAACTTCATAAAAAAGTAGTATCTTATATCAAGAGTTTTTGACAAAATAAATAAAACTTCTTTCTTATTTAAGATTGACTTAAGATTGCAATGCTATCAAATTTGAGAAAAAAGAAGAGGATGTATCAAAAACAACCTTTAAAATATAAAATGGTCATTTCAAGATTACCATGGTTCCATTTTAATTGATAAACACCCCTACATTATCTTAAGCTTCATAACTAATGTGCATAAAAATCAATAAGATCATTTGCTGATGGCGTGACTCAATGAAATCATCTTAATTTTATTTTAGGAAAGAATATGAACACTCACAACACATAAATGTCTTTTCAAAAAGCTTAGAGACTATCTGAAAATGCCCATTCTCTCAAATCCTACATACTTTGTCTAATATTTAGAATAATTATTGGTTGCCTTACGGGTGCATTCTTTACACCTTCGAGTGCAATATGTAGTTTAAGCTCTACAAATAAGAAATGAGATCAATGTGTGTCAAGATAGTTAGAGTGTGCACAAAAAACACACTCTACGCTAACTTAGAGTCTAAGTAACTATTATTAACATGCAAATAGCAATCAAACTTAAATTATTAAGTTGAGATTGTAAATATAATGGTAAAGAGAGGACTAGAATATGCTTAGATTTGTCTGTCACTCTTAGGTAGTTGATAGTTAATTTTTTGATATAGGTTGTATTCGATGATCATAATATGCCTTTTAAAATTGGATCAACATTACATACTTGTTACAAATTTACCTAGAATGTGTTGCTCTACTTTTGGATTGGGATGCACCCATGATTTGGGTCTCCTAGTATGGTTATGCCTTTGCACTATGACTAAATTGTCCTCTACTCTCTCACTCTTTGGTAAGGTTGCTCATATATCTAAAAATGAGTGGTATTGGGAAGTACTTTGAGGATATTGCTAATGTGTAGAGGTAGAGTATGCATTTTCCTTTGGGACTAATCAATCTTTGTTGCTAAATAATACATTTGAATACACACCACATCAAAATACAAGATACCTAAATGATAAATTAATAGTATAGTAATGGTCATACACGTGGTAAAGTGATGTATGTGAGATTGTCATAATTTTTAATCCAATGTTTAGATAATTTATTAATTATTTTTTTATTGAATAATGCTAAAAGATTACAAATAAATTAAATAATAGTCCAACAAAGGGACTAAGAAGAAAAGGACAACTAGAATGAACAACAACTGAAGGATACTAACCCAACTAAGTAACAACAAGTCCTAGCTAAGGAATTACAACCATCTGTGATGAAACTCGGCTAAGAGGAAACAGTAACAAAAAAACTAGTTGATAGAAGCAACCAACATTACAACAAACAATAGCTGGAAACACATTATAATCACTTATATTTGCAACCAACAATACAATCGACAATGTTCAGCTAGAAACACATTATAATCACTGATAACAACAACCAACATTACAACAATAACACATGATGAATTCACCATTGAGCCTCGTCTTCCAATTATAAAACAACAGTTGGAAAACACATTATACTCAAAATTTAAACAAGTTTTGGAGTCGTCTAAACAACAAATGTCTCCTTCATGAAGTTGCAAAAATTGATATTTGACCTTTTCCAAAAGCTTGTTGTATTTAGCATCCTCTCACAGCTGAACACACAAAAAGACAAATTGTACCATGATGTCAGAGTAAAATTGTAACATTTCAACTTTTTGATGAGTAATATGATTATAAAACATAACTAAGCATCAACTTTTCTAGATATGAAGCAAAATAGTTTGTCTCATAGTATCAACAACCACATTCTTATGAAACCCAACACCCAACACTGCTTCTTTCCAATGCAACACATACTCAAAAATAGTAGGGAAAAAGTTAAATATAGCTTTCCATTTTTTCTTAGCCCAAAAACAGTCCCAAAAAATATGTTTTACGCTTTCATTATGTTTGCAAAAAGGACACATGGCTAGCTGAATCTTTAAATATTTCAATCTATCCCCCATCGGTAGCTTATAGTGCAACACTTTCCAATCAATGACTGATCATTTTCTTCTGCTATAGACCTCCAAATTTGAGCACTTAGGCTCCTCCATTTCTTTTCTCAAAATCTACACCTCCATTTGATATTAAGTCTTGAGTTTAGTTCCATACTTGAAAGGAGTTTTAAGTAAATCTTCTTCAATGGAAAGCCAAAAAAGGATATCTCTCAAGCCATATCCAATCTTTGAAGAGCTTGCAATGTAGAGGAGTACAAATTTTCATAGGAGATCCATAAGCACCAATGATTTCACAAATGCCACAAAACCCTTGAACCTGTTATTTAAACTAAACGAATTTTTGAAACTCAACCAATCCACCTAGTCAAGAAAATTGAAATCCCACAAATCACCAAACTACTAAACACCTTTCTTGAAAAGATAATGAGCCTGCTTAGAAATTTATTAATACTAATAACTTATAATCTTTTGTCTAAAGATTTATGACCTTTAATTCAAAATATTCAACATAAAATCAAATAAATAACAACAAATCTAAAGATTCAAATAACTATAATAAAAAGAAATTACAAAATTCAAGACAACCTATACACAAAATAAAACATATTGAACATTATAATAATACACTAAATAAAACAACTTTTATCCTCATCAACACCTTTTAAAATTGGACCAAAATATTTTTTGAGTAAATATTTAGGTAGCCATACGAATTGTTCTTTGGCCCCGCCTGCGAGGATAATTCGACTCCTAGGTAATTAATTACATCGTCCAGCTCACATGTTACTTGAGATATACACTGGAAGGCAAACATCACAGGCAATGAAAACAGGACGTGGAGATCAACTCAACAAGGAAAACTTCGTACAATGTGAAACCAGAAGCAACTCTTGTGGTGCATTTACAGACAAGGATTAACAGAAGGTATGAAAAGTATGTTCTATTTATTTCGTATTGTTAGTACTCTAAGCCATGAAATACAAATAAAATGCTGGGATCTTGTATTGCTGGGAGAGGAAACAAGAGATCGGGCATTTTCATAGAGATATGACATATCATAGTCATGGAATGGGTTTGGCTTAATTGTTATCTCAAGCTCGCGACTTCGAATGCTTAAGTCCTCAAATTCTTATTATGATTTTTTCGTCGGACACCAGAGCCTCAGTCACTTAGGAAACTCAGATTACCAGCTTCACTAAAGATTGGGTGTATGTCCTTTGCGGATTTGAAACCGGGGCGTTGGAATGAAGACCCCATTGACTTATGGCTCGAGGTAATCCCATTGACTAAATGAACTATCGTTCAATTGGTCATTGTGCTGCAGTTGGCAATTGGTTCTCACCACTTCAGTTCCCCTCGTCATTAAATCGTTAGAGAGGAACCTCAATCACCCATATCATGTGGAATCCTAGAGGAGCCTAAATTAATTTGGATCTGTGGAACCCTTGTGCTGTTTGAAAGCAATGTTCACATCGTTAATGGAAAAAGCTTATGTGCTTCATGTTTTTTCTTTTATCTATTTTTCAATCATTTATTTACATCAAAATTTATAGTAAATTAACTAAGCATCCGAGGGGAACTGTTTCTCATTTGAAACATAAGTGTCCCAATTTTTCTACTACAACACAAAAATTGGCCATTATTCCAGACCAATTTGCCACTTTGGACTTTCTCAACCATGACGTGTTCTCCATTGTTATGTTGCCATCTTTCCAACATCGTTGTCAACAGTTATTATTGACTGGCGTTTCCTTAAAACCTCTTTTGATGACCCAAGTTTACAAAGGCAACGACGCTAGAATGTTTGCTACTCTTTCTATAGTATCAAGATTGTAACAATGTAAATGATAATAAAACTAACATTGAACACAATGAATATCAAATAACTTAATAAGTAGATCTTTTCATATAGGTAGTGTCTATACAATTGTCTGATAGATGAAGGACTCAAAGATCGACAACTCTTCCCTGACACGAGCCCTTTTTTTTTTTCAATGGAAAAGCCTATGATTATTGGTTACACAACTAACAACGACCGAAACACAAGAAGGTACTCACTACTTAATGCGGCAAAACATAACAAGTTGGCTGAAATAGAACATTAATAATGCAATGGTCTACATTATCAAAGATGTGTAGGGTGATTCTCTGGAACATATCCAGAGCATTACAAAGTCCACATGACATCTAGCTTTAAGCATAGATTCCCTCTTCCAATAGTCAAGTAGTTTTCAACTTGTCTTCCTCGTCTATGCTTATCTGGCTGTATCCAAAGAAGCCATCCATAAATGATTAAATCTCATGTCCAACCACTTCTTCAAGAATGGAATTTGTGAATAGAATAGGGAATGGGTCTTCAATTGTGATTGCGTTCAAATTTCTAAAATCTTCATAGATCCTTATTAGTCCCGAGTCTTTCTTTAGGAAAATAACTATGGGAGACACCCATTGACTTGTCTTGACTATGAGCATTTTGTCAATTTCTCACTAGACTTTGTTTGCCTAGTTCTATTTCATTCTATATGTTCTTCTTTGTACAAGTTGCACCCTTGGTACAAGGGGATCTTATGAACACATAGTTCTAGTAGTACTCCCATCAAGTCTTTGTATGTAGTTCTGTTTCATTCTATATGCTCTTCTTTGTACAAGTTGCATCCTTGGTACAAGGGAATCTTATGAACACATAGTTCTAGTAGTACTCCCGTGCAAAGATGTTCTTGTAGTCCATGAATATCTTGAATGCTATTGCTTTTAGTATTGAGTTTCCAATGTCACCAAGCATGATCATTTTTTAAGCCCCATCTAACTCAATATTCACTTTCATAGTAGTAGGTTCTTCGTATTTCATGTCAACTATACTTTCAAAGTGAAATTGTAGTTAGGATGGGAATACTTCATAGCCTTCCATTTGCCAATAGAACAAATTGCTTTGGGAATTTTTTTAATCTTTAGAACATGGATGCAACTCTAAGCTCCCTTAGGAATTCATCTCCACAAGCCCTTGATCACTTTTCTTTCACCACCCTTCTTTGGAGTTTGTATCCAAGCATGTTGCTTCCTCACTCACTACCTAATGCAATAAAAATGGTTGAGTTCCAATTAGTATCTTTTGTGCCATCATGACTTAGAGCATTTTTATCCCTTGTTGGTCTATTTCTACCAATTGGAATGTTGAAGGCCATATAGTGGACTTGCCCAAGCTTCTCCAAGTGTCTTCTTGAAGCACATTCACGTCAGACCGACCATCAATAATATGGTTTGTTAGCTTCTTGAGAATCTCTATATGTATCACTGCTAGTCTTCAAGCTAGGTTCAGCATCAAAAGCGTCAGATCATTCACTTAATCTCCTAATAATGGAGGTTCAACTATTGATTCCTTGTTATTCTTTTGATTCCATTCTTTTCCCCTTTAATTATTTTTTGCTTCTGCGCCAAATTTATAAGTACAAATGATTACTGTTTCTTATTTTGATGGGCATAGACAATCTGATTCAAATCCTTCCTGGCAACTGATGTTTCTTCTTCCCCTATGTCTTGTTCAGCTCATGATACTTCTGATTGCTCAATCTGATTTGATAATGAGTCAATTTTTGTTTCCGACACATGAATTTGATTAATATTCATATTGGTTGAATGCTTCTTTCTCCACAATCTTACCAACCTTCTGATGTTTCTCTCTCTTTCTGCTTGGTTGTTTGCTTATTCCATGATGTATTGTCACTAATTTGGCACTCATGATCACTGTTTACAGATAGTGACATAAAACTTATTTTATGTTGCTATGCTGGCTACACCAGTGGTAACATACACTCCGCCTAGAATGTTCTTTAACTTAGTTGGAAAGTAAATTCAGTAAAATTGTAGAAACTGCAAATAATAGAATATAAAAGTAGATATATTCAACTAAGTAAGCAAATAACAGCAATGAATAGCAAGCAAATAATAATGTCTCAATAACAATAAGAATGAGTTTAAATATGAGTCTAAGGTCATCATCAAGGGTCACAAGTTTGATGATGCCTTTCCATAACCATAACATATTTAATTAACTAAAATTTAAATATGTCTTGTGGAAACTTTAATCATATATGGTCTTATAGAGAACTACTCTTAACTCAAATACCCTCTAAGCAGCCTACATTCTGTCATGGATTTTCTTGATAATGATATGGTCTGCAGCGTGCTATTTCAATTTGAATTTTTTTATTATATCTTTCTAATTGGATGCTAATCTTTAAGTTAAGAAAAAATCCCATGCTTGCTTGGCTGTAATTCTTTCATTCTCTAAATATAGGATGCAATATACTCCAGTTTAATAACTTGGTGGCTTAATCATTTCCCTTTTATATTTTTTTTTCATGATCTAAGTTACCAGTTAGGGTCTGGGTTTGCTAGTACAATGATTGTTTTTCCTGGCTTCAGTATTGTTTGGTCCCGTTATACATTTACACACACACATATAATATAATAGAAAAATACCTATAATTTGCTAAAAAAAACAAAAACAAAAACAAAAAAAGACAGAGTTGAAACACATGGCTGATAATTATAAAGATGATATCATAATTGATAATTCATGTCAAATGCCATATCAATATAAAATTACAATTAGTAATCTTTATAGTTGTTCTTCAACAAGAGCATCAATGTCATCACTTGGTTCATTTAAACCACAAGTAGTAACACCACTCCCACAATGCAATTCTTGTGTAGCAGCTTCCTCATCCTCCATAAAGTCTGTGGAAAGCCATACAGCAAAAGCATCCAAGTTGGCACTCTTGGGGGCTACATCCCAATTCTCGTCGCCCTCTACATGAATTTGACTTGGTTATGTGAGAGGAGGCACAAGTTGGAATGCACATAGATTAATTCCTCTGCCTTTTTGGCAGCTAACCAGTTGTGCTTCATTGAGTATATAAAGGAGTATGTACTCCATTTTGGCTCAGCTAAAGAACTCACAACCCATTGAAATTAGAGACAAAGTCAATACAACATTTACATTTATAAAATATGGTATATAGCTGCCAAAGAAAAGTAAGAAAGTTAAAAAATAAAAAATGCATTCTTGTGATAGAACTTTGATGAAAAGAGGCTGCAGGTAAACAAAGCCTTAGCCATGGAGGTATCTCCATGTGTGAGCCTCCTTGTGCTTGTCTTGAAGAATGCTTGGATTGTGACCAATTGAAATTGTAAAATTCCCAAACTCCCCACGATTGTTTTCTACATGTGGATTTGGGAAGAGTCTAGTCAGTGCTGCCTCAAACCCATCACTAACCTCCATGACTTTGTATGGTGGCACCCTCCTAGACAAGGAAAACATCTTCGTGCTACAATATTTTGCAGTCAAAGCAAATGGTAGGAGATGCAAGATTATTATCATCTATTTCCACCATTCAACTATGATTGTTTGCACTTGTTAGATAAATATTTCTAAATGGTTTTTCTCCTTAGTTGCTACTTTTCCCCATATTTTTTCTGTCATGGAGTTAATGTTGTCATGTATTTCATTCAAACATTACTGATTTGTATTGGCAAACCTGATCATACTCATGATGAGCTCAACAAATAATCCAGTGCCCACCGATCATTATCTAGGACTAACGCTTTTACATTTTGGGTCTCTTTGTATTAGATTGCTTCCATACACCCTAAATGTTGTTGATTACCATGGTGCTCGATGCCTCTCGCACCTTCACAAGTCGTCTCAAGATGAATGTGTGATTTCAATTGAGTTTCAACTACTAATATGGTGTTAAAAAAAATAAATTAAAAAAGTAGATGATGTAAGTATTAAGAAGTAAAATAAAATTATAAATATTAAAAGTAACAAATATAAATTAAAAATTTACTAACAAACTTAAAGGAAATTAAAAGACACAATCTCGAAGTTTTAGATACTTACCTTCAACAACTCTAACTTGGAGGACTTGAAGATGGCTTCTAACATATGATGATTAGTCACAAACATCCAAATCTCTTGAGCCTTGGCCTATATGTTTAATTCACTCAATCTACATGTCAAGCTTTTGCATTTTCAAGTTGAGTGAGCGGATAACACATGGTTTCCAAAATTTGTTCTTGTATCTTGCCTCCGCCAATAAACTTGCTGCCGTGCAATTTTCAGCATTGCTTGTTATGACTTGGACAACATTTTGAGGTCCCACCATCTCAATCAACTCTATGAGGATGTTAGCCATGAAGTTTGTATCCTTCATTGACCCCTCACAATCAACTGCCTTAAAAAATAATCCACCTTTAGGGCACACTACAATGACATTAATTGGCAGTTTGTTTTTGCAATCTTTCCATACATTAGAAATGACTAACACTCTCTTTTCGGCCCATGAATCCTTGATTGGCTGCAACACTGTGTCTACAACTTTTTTCCTTGGCCAATAAGCTGGTGCTCACCTTTTCATATCCAAGACTTGTATAACCTATGAGTGCCTAACTAATTGCTATCACTATTTCTTGTCAATATGGTGATTTGACAAGGCTGAAAGGAAGCTCATTGGTATAAATGCAACATACAAATGTGATAATTTGCAACATCTGTCTCGACCTGAAATTTTCTTTCTAATGGGCTTTCATCCTGGTTTGTTCTTTTGTAGGAAAGAAAGGGGCTATTGTCATAATGAAAGGATATGTGGTAACTTCTATTGGAGAAGTGGAGAATGGCCTCTAAAGTGGTTTGCATGATCCTTTCTTGGCCAAAATAATGAGATTTTGAATTTTTCTCTTTGTTGTACTATCTGCTTCTTTCTCTTGGTATAACCAAGAACTTCCTCCTTTTGGCAACCGATATTTGTTCGGGCCACCACAAACTCTGATTCTTTAGCCAAAAATTTCACATAGTTGAGCTTTTACTTGATTATAGGAGCTCTTATACTTGTGCCAGTACTCATTACAGTGCCAAAGATAACCCCCATGCCCACTAAGTTGCTTAATCATTGTGACATGTCACCAAAGAGGGGATGCTTGGTCAAATTTGACAGCCCTATTCGTCTCTTGGTTTACTGAACTAAAACTAGTGGCCATTATAAACTATAGCTGTAACTACATGTTTTAAAATAAACAAATATTAGGAAAATTGGAAAAAACGTTATGTAAGCCTAGGCTAGGTCAACATAGAAAACCGACAATATAACCAGGCTATGTAAAAAAATGAATAATAATTTGATAAACAAGAATACAACATTTTGAAAAAGGGATGTTTGGAACTAAATTTTAAAACACTTAAAAAAAAAACTTACCTTGAATGATGAATCTCCTTGGTGCAAGCTATTTGATCCCTATAGCACCTATTCAATATGCCATCACAATGTTTCAACACTCAAAAAAACAACCTGAACGATGAGAAAGAATGAGTTTTGTAATGAAAGGTAGGAGCGTGTTGTGCTTGTTCGTGACATACAAGTCATTTTTCAGGGGTAGGTTTTAGTAAGCTATAGATTTTTCACTTTTCAAGTTCTTTTTAATAAAACCTGATATGTTTTTAATAAATCCTTTGGATTTTTCTTGGGCACATGTGGGGCATGCCCAGGATGTGCCCTGGCCATTGAGGGTACCCCCCAGGTATGCCTTAGATGTACCCAGAGCATACCTGTACTGTCTGGGATGCACCTGCGCTGGGATCCATACTTGGAGCCATTAGGGACAGGTATGGCCCTAGGTATAGGCAAAATTGGTAATGTATCTTATGATCATTTACTGTGATAGTCTGGTGTAGCCAACCCCACTAAAGTCTAATTTTTCTGTATTCATTTTTGCTTCATTCTACAAACTTTGTACTAGTTTTATCAGTTTATTAATTTTGCATGTGATTACTAGTTCATTTAGTAGTGGTGTGGCTGACTACTAAGTGGATTTGTTAAGGTTGTCAGACAGTGGCATTTACAACATTCCCTAGTTAATTCGCATGGGCTAAATGTATTTGCAGTTACGCATACAATATAGGCCCAAACGGCATCGATGAATGTGTCATCCACTGGATAACTACAGTATTGATCATCTTTTAAAAGGAAGCTTTGTTATGGTCCCCTTTTGCTCTTTTCCTTTGATATACACAACCTCTTTCTTTTTTCTGATTATTCTTTCATGTTTTTGTCATAACTGATGCAGATGAGGGATGCATATAGTGAATAACAAAATGAAAAGGAGGCTTGTGGAGAATATGGCTGAAAATGATATTTCTTTTAAAAGGTAAAGTGACCTTTTTTTATCTATCTCAATGATCTTTTTAGTATGCGTCATAAGTTATTGCAGTGAGTTTTTGCCACTTCTCTTTTTATATGGAGATAGTTTCAAAATTTGAGCCATCCCAATGATGATTTCTAATATTTCTAGGATTGACTGGCATCTATATTACTCTGCATTTTGCAAATTGGTTTCTGTAGTTTTTCAGCTTGAAACTCCCATTAGTTTTTTCATGTTGTAGAATAACATTTAATTGTATTTGCTAATGTTATGGATTCATTGGATTGCACTCTGCAACCATTCATTAAGAGCATGAGGTAGAAAACACTAAGATAAATATGACATGAAGGATTTACTGGTTAATAGAACTTCAGAGGTAAAAAATGGATCCTAAACTTATTGTTAAATTAATTTATATTTTTGTTAAATCTGGCATGGAAGGAAATTTACCATGCAGGACAGCAGCCTCCAAGGCTAATAACCAATGATGATGAAGATAGTAATGTGAAAAGAAAGATTAATGTGTTGGTATCCAAATGTGTAAAATTATTTAATGATGCGAATAATATTGGTACAATGCATATTTGCCATTCAAGCAAGTAAATAGAGACTTACAAACTTCTCATAACAAGGAAAATGTAGGAATGCTAGGAGAAAAACAAATAGAAGGCAAGAGACAGAATACCTGGGCATTCTTTTCTGTTTTGAAATTCCTTAGGTATTTCCTCCTATTTGACAACATTTAAGAGTTCTTTTCTCAAATGTCAGCTATGTTGTTATTTTGGACATCCTTGGACATTACATCTTTCATCCAGTATTTGATATTATTTTTAATAGTCTCATTCTTGTCGATTGGATCTGAGATATCTGACAAAATTTTACTCCCAGCTAATATGACGGCGTTACTTTTTACTATGCCGTATCTATTTTGTCAACAAATGTAAATCATGTTGCAGGCAGAATTTATACTGAATTTGCTACTTCACAAAATGCATATCATAGACTTTTAGCTACCAAAAATAGTAAAAAATTAAAAATAGAAAGAATAAACATTTTTTTATGCATTCATAAAAAAATATGATAGTAATAACAATATGGAAGATCCCATATGATTGGTTAGGACATGATAAAGCGCAAAAAGCCTAAGGTTGCATTATAATATATAGCCCACGCCTTGTGGGTATTTCTAAGTTGCTGGTTCTGGTACAGGGATGGGTACGGGTATGGGGTTCTAGTATGCCGGTATGGCAAACTTTTTTTTCTTGGGTACGGAATGGCTGGTTACGGCTGTGTAATATATATATATATATATGCAAAAAATTTAAAAAATATATAGAATTGTAAATAATTTGATACAGATATAAAGCCCAAAAGGCCTAAGGTTGCATTATAGCCCACGCCTTGTGGGTATTTCTAAGTTGCTGGTTCTGGTATGAGGATGGGTACTTGTACAGGGTTCTAGTATGCCGGTATGGTGAACTTTTTTTTTCTTGGGTAGGAAATGGCTGGGTACGGCTGTGTTATATATATATGCAAAAAAATAAAAAAATATATAGAATTGTAAATACATTTGATACAGATATATCATATAATATTATATTTTGAATTTTTGATAGTATGATACATCATCATTGATCAATGGTAGTGATAAAGATAAATGTCAATTGATAGTTCAAAATTTCAATATTATATCATATATAATATATGTCCAGGATGATTCAAATGAGAATCATTACAATTACAAAATTTGAAAATAATACAATTAATTTTTTTTTATCTTGGTCTTCAATCTTCATCAAAAGCATCTAGATCAAAGTAATCGCTTGGTTCAACATTATTTGAACCACAAGCAAATGGAGTGCCACTCCCACTAGGTAAATCATGTGTAAGAGTCTCGTCATCATCTTCATTGACTCTAGCAAGCTCTACAGTAGATGCATCCAAGTTAGTACACTTAGGGGTTATATCCCAATTCTTCATTGCCCCTTCCTTGTAGTCAACTTCCTTATGTGATAGGAGACGCAAGTTGGAATGGACATAGACCAAGTCTTCATCTTTTTTTGCAGCCAATTGGTTACACTTCACCAAGTGGATAAAGGAGTATGTACTCCAATTTCGTTTAGGTGAAGAACTTGAAACCTATTGAAATTGGAGAGAAAGTCAATACAAATTAAAAATAAAAAATGCAAAAGAATGGTAAGTACTAAAGTCTATTAATGTTAAAAATAAGAAATTAAAAAATGCTTACTTGTGATAGAACCTTGATTGCAAGAGGTTGAAGGAACAAATAACCTTGCTTGTGGGAATATCACCATGTACGAGCATCTTCCTTGTATTGGTCTCAAAGAGCACAAGTACTACGGTCTTGTCTTGAGATGAATTTTCCCAACTCTTTCCTAACATTATCCACCACTTTTAGATATGAGAAGGTTCTTCGGGATGCCAACTTGTACCCATTAACAACTTCATTATCTCTATATGGTGCAGTTCTCCTTGGCAAAGAAAGTATCTTTGTGCTATAATATTTGGGGGATAATGCATATGCAAGGAGATGCAGTGGTGTATTAATCTTGTTCCAACAACGATGAATGACTTTTTCCACACTTAGGAAAAGTGTTTCTTTGAGGTCATTCCCTTTTTGTGCTATTATGACCTTTATTTTTTCTACCATGGAGTCAATACCATCATAGATTTCCCCTAAACATGGCTAATTTTTATTAGCAAACCTAATCATACTCATGATATGTTCGATGAAACTTAAGACATAATCCACATGAGCCCACCAATCATCATCTAGGATCAATGAATTGACCTTTTGGGCCCTCGCTGACTTTGATTGCTTCCAAATATTCCATTGGTGGCTAATGACCATGGTGCCCAATGCCTCTCACACTTTACAAGTCATCTCAAAATGATCGTGTGTGATGCGAATCGGGTCTTAACAACCCAATGTTGTGCAAAAAATAAGTTAATAACACATTAAAATGTAAGTAAAGATGGCATAAATTAAATTTAAAAATTGAAATAAATCAAATTTACCTTCAACAATTCGAGATTCGAGAAAATCTTGAAAATGCCTTGTGACATATAATGGCTTATTACAAACATTTGGATCTCTTCACCCTTAGTGCATATTGCTTTCACCCACTCTATTTGAATGTCAATTGTTTGCATCACTAAGTTAAAGGAGTGTATGGTACATGTCCAAAAAATGTGCCCATATCTTTCCTCAACCCAAGCACTTATCACCTTGCAATTATTTGCATTGTTCGTAATGACTTGGACAACATTATTAGGACCTACCATCTCCATGAACTCAATGAGGATTTTAGAAATGAATTTTGCATCCTTGACTTGTCCCTCACAATCAACCACCTTCAAAAACATTGCTCCTTTGGGGGACACTGCAATAATATTCATTAAAGGTCAGTTTTTGCAATCTTTCCATCCATTAGAAATTGGTTCGAGTGATATTTGCAATAATATTCATTAAAGGTCAGTTTTTGCAATATTTCAAGCCAAGAATCCCTAATTGGTTTGAGTGATATTTACAATTTTTTTTCTTTTGCCAATAAGGTGGTTCATACCTTTTCATACCTAGGGCTTGTGTAGCTAGAAGGTGCGCTATTGATTGCTGTCATCATTTCCTGCCACTATGGTGAGCTCACCAAGTTGAAAGGAAGAACATTGGCATAAATGTAAATGTGCAATTTTTTTATCTGCAATGTCCCTTGTTTCATTTTGAAATGCCTTAACCAATGGGTCTTTTTTGCGGGAAGAAGGAGAGGGATCTTCTTCTTGGATAGAGGGCATCTTCAAGAAAGGATGTTGGGAGGCCATTATTGAATTTGTAGGTGCCTTCAATCATGTTTTCCTTGCTAAAGGATAATATTTTAATTATGCTCTCATTCATAGAATCAACATCTTGTTCTTTAATGAATGCCATAATTTTTTCTTTTGGCAACCCCTTCTTATTTTGCCCTTCACATATTCTAATTCCACACTTACTTATAACACATAAGTGAGCTTTCATTCGACTATATGAGCTCTTAAATTGGACTTCACACTCATTACAATTCCAAATAAAAGTCACACCTCTTGGAAGTTGTTTGAGCATCATAACATGTTTCCATAGAGGAGATGTTTGATCATATTTAAATTGTTTATTCATCTCATTGTCCGCTAAATTTGAACTAGTGGCTATTCCAAATAGATTGCAATTTGCTATTATAAGAAATCATAAAATTTTAAATTAAAAAAAAATGCAACCCTACAATATGTATAAATTAATAAAAGTTCAAAACAAATACCAAAAAATACTAAGAAAAATCTTTAAAAAAAGCGATTTATTTTTAAAATTTGAGAAAGCTCATTAAAAAATTGAAAGAATTAGTTAAAATACTTACATCCTTTGTGCAAGCTATATTTGTCCCCTTGGCATTTTGCAATCGTTCTTTTTTGAAAAAAATAACCATCTTTCAAAATGCAAAAATGGCATAAGAAGAATGAGTTTGTTTGAAATAGGGTTGTGTTTGTCAAACAATAAACACGAGGGGTGTGTTTTAGGGTTTCTTTTTATGTTTTAATGTTTAAAAAAGCTATTTACATTTGTTTTTTGGTTTTTTAGATTTTTTTCTGCCTATGGGAGTGTCCGGGAGCAAATAAGGAGCATCCTTGGCATCAAGGACACTCCATGTCCGCTCTCGGGCCACTCCAGTCATTGCTCAAGAGCTTGGCTTGGTTGGGTACAGGACCAAGACCCTTAAGGGGAAAACCTGGTAACTTAGGGGTTTTTGTAAAGTTTAATTTTAAGGATGCAGCCAATGGCAACCCTCAACCAATGGGAGGAATTGGGGTTTTTAGAGAGCAAGTGGGAAGCTAATCTTGATCTTTGCTATCAATGTCAGTAAAGAAACATGTAACTTGACAAAAGCAATATCTATGTCCAAGGGCCTTCAAATTGATTGCTTTTTGACTCAAGTCCCCAACATTATGTTTTATTCTAAGAAGTCTTTTTAAAAGTTAGATTGAGGGACACATTTGGACCACATATTTTTTCTTCTTTCTTTATTTTTTTGCCTTGGTTGAGTAACAATTCCATCTGCTAGGGCCACTTATGTTTGTTCTTAGTGCCTTCATTACTTTTCTTTTCCTTTCAAGTAACTTAGTGCTTTATTATCACTTAACTCTTATGCTGCTTGTTCTATCAGTTACCTATTTCTTAATGTTCAAGATTGAGCTTCTAAACTTTTCCCATTGAATCGATCCCCAACCCTCAAAAGAGATAATCCCCAATTTCCCTCTAAAGGGACTCAAAAAATAATTACTTTTCCACTCATCAGTCTGATTATACCAAAACTTACCCTGATTTGCTTGTTGATATTTATGAAATCATTGATACAATAAAAATTCATTACTAGAATATTACCAAGAAAGGTGTCCACATCCGTATTTAGAAACTGGTCTTAATTAGGCTCTACATGTAGTCTCAAAACAGCAAAAACGGATTGATGCTATGCACACTTATGTTGATTAAATAAATGAGATTATTGTGCAACATGATAAAAAAATGCAAGCCATTATCACTTTGTTGCTTTTGGAGAATGCCAGAAGGAGGATAGTGGAGACTGTGCAATAGAAAGCTGATTTGGTTCCATTTCAAAAAAGACAAGCCACTCATGTTGAAAGTTCTATTTTTGCAACTTTAAGAGGCCATGCCTGGAATAGACCTCTTTTTCAATCACGGTATATGACTATTTCTCTAGCTTGGCCCTCTTGTGATGCAAATGAGGAAAGTCGTCCTTGTCACTTTTACCATGAAGCTCCATACTCTTAAAAATAATTTTTTATAGTCATACTAATTTTCCTTATTCCACGGGGATGTGTCCCCTCCTCAAAATCACATGTTTTTGCGATGGGGATGTTTTGGAGATGTAGGGACTTGGGGGAAACGTCCCCTCCCATCATCCAACCATTGTTGCCATGTGCCTAGGGATGTTTTCGGGTTGTCTCCCTCAAGGAGGGGATGTTTTTGAGATGTCCCCCTGGTTTGGGGAAGCCTCCAAGACTTTGGGGTGTCCTTGAGATGCTTAGGGGACTTCCAAGCATCTCCCAACTACACCTTACATGTAATAAACCGCCCCAAATTTTTTGATTTTTAAAACTTGTTAGCATCAAAACATGAACAATGAAAATCTATTGAAATCAACTACTTTCAACTTTCTGATCAACCAGATCTTGATGTGGGCAAGGTGAGGGCAAATGGTGGCAAGGTTTACATTGCAATGCTAGAAAGAAACCACTTGTTTAGTGGGGTGAGTAGTACTGAAAGAAACCACTTACGCAAAGGGTACACTGAAAATAAAGAACTCTTCCACTTTTCAGCAATGAGTGCAAATCAAAGACCACTTATGAAGAGGGGTCAATACAATGCAACCACTTATTCAGTGGTGTAAATCAAGATACCACTTATTCAGTGGGGTAAGAAGCAATACCACTTATTTAGTGGGGTGAGATACAATACCACTTATTTGGTGGGGTAAGTAATAAATCCAAAGAAGAGCAAATTATTAAAATATTAAATGTAATATTAATGGTCATCTTAGTTTTTATTAGTCGTTAGTTAACTAAGTTTTTAGTAACTTCCGTTTGCACTTTAGTTCGTTTTAGCTTCTTTCTGCTTTTTGTTTTAGTTTGCTTCAGTTAATGATTGTTTCTTTTTAGAAACACCGTCTTGTAATTTTCTATATAAGGAGCTTTTGTCTCCTTTTGTAATTATGCAATTATGAATATCAATTATCTTTTCATGGTATCAGAGCTCAGGCTCGAACCTGATTAGTTTTTGAAATTTCTTAGATGTGTTTTTTTCGCTGATTTAAAAAAAAAAAAAAATCGAAGTTTTGTGAGCCGATTTTGTTGAAAATTAAAGTTTTTTTTTGGAGATATTGTGATTCTAGTCTGCTGTTTGGTGCAATCCTATCTTCTCTGGTTGTGCGGATTTGCATTATTTCCTAGTGTTGTTCGTTGAAGATCGTGGGCGACCTATTCTCTTTTCATGGCAAATTGTGACAGGTTTTGGTTCATGGCTGCTGGGCATTTTGTAACGACCTATTCCTTGCGTAAATTAAAATTTTCCAATTCTTACCTAAAACATGTAAAGGTAACAAGTAACAAAGATGATACAATAAATTTTTTCCTTTCTTTATTGATAAATACATACAAGTTACAACATGTTTCCACATGAATTCCATTTTCATTGGAAATATAAATCAGAGTTCAAAAGTAACATAGTTACATACATAGCTCGTAAGCTTTTGCACAAATAGAAGTAAGAAGGTCCAAGAGTCTGTCCTTTCAAATCTTGGTACATCGGCCGCTTGCTGTGGAGGAGAAACATCACTCGGGCGCTTTTCCGCCAACCACGGACTTATAATGCGGTCCCCCGCACGATCATTTTGCAATGAACGGCCCTCCCTTCGAAGAAGAGATTGGTAGGGTATCCTTTAACGATTACCAACTGAGCATAGTGCTGTGTCCTACACAACTAGAACCTTGCTATTTCACAATCTCGATCTAGTACCCGGATCACAATGAACTGACAGTGTAGTCTCAACAATCTCACACCTAAGTGGATGTCGTACCTTTCACTACTTTGGCCAAAGTATTCTCATTCAGTACTTCGAATGAAGGTCATCTATCATAAACACTACTTAGGGTCGATTTGACTTGAGGCTTCCTTACTCTATGCACAGGTTTTGTCCTTCAATGGATGAAACCGTCATCCCAGACATCCTACAATCATACGAACCTACTAGAAATGAAGCACTCTACAAGTATCTTATATCAATCCTCCTAATTAGGAATTCTTTATCCTAGGAGTACTTAGCTTGTCTCGGTTATCCTAATAACTTTAAGCTAAAAGACTTTACTTGATTCTGGCTTCATCTCGATCCTAGTTGATAATAAGTACATCTACGTATTCTCCATATACAGAGATCATACACAACATGCAGAAGTCATTCAAAACGCAATTAAATCCCTCCCTTTTATCTTTTCCCATTATTTCTTTTAATGTAAGATAAGTAAATTAATCCCCTAAGCTCTGTACTCAAATATTCCCTTTTCCACAATCCCTTAATCATTGAATCCCTATATACTCCTCATATGGAGTACATACATAATTCTCACTTTAATGCAAAACACACACTTATGCTATCAGGTATACACTTTGGAAAACATGCATAGCTATTTCTTAAGGTAATCTACTTACATGGTGCAACATAGAACCATTTCTTGTTAATCTTAACTGAAGTATTGAACTCAATGCAATTCCCTAACTATGCACATTCAGTATTTACTCTTTTAGATATATATCAAGAAATATGCTCTAGAACATGAAGGATGAAACAGCATGCTTGGTATATGCCTTTTCCCTTTAGAGGATGACCTTGAATGGGTTTGCAGCTCCTCAGGCCTCCAACAAAAGACTTCCAGCACTCTCAGATCAGTCTCAAACTCTTCCTCAGAAATTAATCACTTACTACAGCTGAAAAGTAATCTCAACTTCTTACTGTGAACTCAGAAGTGATGAAGATAATAACAGGGGATGTCTCTCAGCAATTGGTGAAATATGCTCTCAGAAAATAAGAAAAGCTTCTCTCAGCAGATTTAAACTCACTCACAAATGATGAACTCAATTCTCTCACAAATGATGAACTCAACTCCAAATTCCTACTCAGCTGTAATTCACAATTACCACACTCTGAACTCAAAATGATTTAATTCACTGTGACTGGTCATTTGCTGGTAATAATTCACTGTATTTGTCAAACTCAGCAATGCAGTAAACTCAAGCAATAAAATGAAATGGATATGGAATAAAATTACTAAACTCAGATTGCTCAATGTGCGTATATGCAATGAATGGAAGGCGTGTATATTTATACATCCGAAATGCAACAGTTTTCCACTTAAGAAGGCATGTGGATTGACAACTAGTCTCAAGAATTAGTCAAAATGATACTTGGCAAGTTTCAAAACTGTTAATCATCAAAAAGGAGGTGAATCGACTTCCTTTTAAGCCAGCAAATAAAGAATTTTTCAACTCTCACATGGCGGATTGACAGCGCAAGGCGTTTTCAGTTTTTAGGTTATTTTGTTGCAATTAATCAGGAAGTTCATTTCTAGATGAAAAGGTCAAGGTTTAAAATGTTCCCTATGTCGCCATTTTGGCCATGAGATCCGTATGCGGGTTATTTCCAGAGATCATTCTCCATCCGCGCGCTTCATATGCGTTTTCCTCCAAGCGCGTGACTTTCACAGGCAGCTTTTCATGAATTTTTCAAAATAAATCGTATTTTCCTCTTTTCCAAATGTTCATTAAAAACAATTTCGACTTTTCACTATATAAAGTATTTAATATTTCAAATATTTATCTCTCTTAATATATTTCGATTTCCCATAGTTCATAATATTTAACATTGATTTCAAAATCAAATATTTCCTTTTTAAAATCTTCAAATGTAAAAATATATAGTAAAAATTGTTTTATAAATTTACCAAGGTATTTTAAAATTCAATTTCCAAAATTACTCAAGGTAATATAAAATTGACTTCCTAAATCACTTTAGGCAATAATAAACATTCATATATATTTAATATATATTTATATATTTTTATTATAGATTTATTTACTCCGTAATATATGAATATATATATATATTTAAATATTAGCATTTAAATATATTTATATATATTTAAGTAAAACTATAATATAAAATATATACGTATATATTATTAAATATATAAACATTTAAATATTTACACTTATACGTATTAATTGTTACATATGTATATTGTGAGCCAGTCAGCATACTTGCAATATACATGCATACGTATTCGTGTAAATATGATTGTATGTAAATTCCAATCAAATATTACTATTAACACCCTTATTCCCAGGCTATAGGAAATGTGGGTATATATATATGTATATCACTGTACGCAGTGTACACGTAAATGTATGTATACCATGTCGACACGTACGTATGGGCATATCCATCTGCCGAACATACGTATGTATTGACATGTATATACATACTCACTTGACCTATCAACATATATCCATTCACGTTTTCCATATCATGGTCAAAGCATAGTAAGTCAGACAAATGAGTAATCATCACTTTTCAAAGCATAAAGAAGTAAACATAACTCCTAAAGCCTAAGGATGACTTATCTAAACCAACATAACTGACTTGGTTTCTTAGAGACTATACTGACGTGTGTGTATGCTCATTTGGTACTCGTTACTGCTTACCCGACCAAGTTCCTCCCCGAGTGATATTTCTCCTCTGCCTGGAGGATTGGTCCTCTTTCCTGCACACCGTGACACAACAACGGGAGTCATATGCTCAAAACGAAGCAGAATACATGAAACATTTCAAAAGTTAGATTCTTCATAAATCAATAACCTTCTATTCTCCTTTATGCAGTATTTCACCAAGAATAACATCAAATGAAACATCATTCATATTGAAAACAAGGTACAAGCATCATTAATTTACCTCTAGAATTCACATTTACTCTACCTAGTGATGGTAAATTGTAACGTCACAATTTGGGATGTAACACATTTTCTTTTCTTGGTTGTGTTTACCTCATAGTTTGCAGACTCTCGGGACTCGCCGTGGACTCGGGAGTCCTGACCCTAGCCGAGTCGACTCGCCACGAACTCGGGAGTCAAGTCCAGAGAGTCCTCTGGGAGGAGCTCAGAGGTCCAGGTCGATCGAGTTTCACCCGGTGACTCCTCCCCTGCGTTGAGTCTTAAAATGGGTTAAAACCCATGTTTTTTTTTTTTTTTTCATTTTTAGACTCTCAATTGTGAAAAACAGGTCTGCAAATTGATTTGGGGTTGATTGAAGCAAGGAGAACGAACTAAAAAGATCAAAATAGAGCCAGGTAAGTCATCTAACAATTCTTTTTGTTTGTTTTCTTCAATTTCTTGCATTCAAAATAAAAAAAATAAAGAAAAATAAGGGGAAATGTTACCAATTTTTTTTCTATTTTCCTTAATAGCCTAATTCTTATTGTTTCTACTTTCTACTTCTAGCTTGGATTTGCATTCATTTTCTTTTGCAAATGTTTGAAATTTTGAATCACATTTATTTGCTGATTTTTTAGCAAACCCTAGCTGATTTTTTTTTCCATGTTGAACTTGAAACGGCAATGTCGTCTTCAAATCCAAAGGGATTGAAAAAAGACCCTGCATGGAAGTATGGAATTCCAGGAAATAAAAAAGGTGAAGCGACATGTAATGAATGCCAGAAATGGATGACAGGAGGAATAAACAGATTAAAATACCACCTTGCTAGAATACCTGGGAAAAATGTGGAGGGATGCAAGAATACTACTCCTGAGATTATTAGAGAGATGAAAGCCCTTCTTGTTGAATATGAGCTTAAAAAAGATGAAAGATAAAAAACAAAGGATTCCCTAGCAGCAGCGATGGGTGGATCCCAATCCCATTCTACACCATCTATGCCCCATGGTGCTGCAAGTCCAAGCTTCCGTGCTCCACATTCATCTTTTGGTGAGAGTCCTGATGGTTCCTTTTCTACTGCTAGTGCTAGTCAGGGTCCTTCATTAGGACCAAATTATTTTATTCCACGTAATGTTCCAGGAGCACAACTTTCACTTGAAGGTACTGGTTAGACTAAGGAAAAGCATCAAGAAGCTAGGATGGTTGTTGCAAACTTTTGGTACTACAATAATTTACCTTTCAATGTTGCAAACAACCCATATTGGGAAGGTTTGGTGAATGCCCTTAAAGTTGCAGGAAAGGGGTTTAAGACCCCATCATCTAGAGATTTGAGTGGGCCATTGCTAGAGGAAGCCGTAAAGAATACACGGCTTGTGATTGATGAGCAAAATAAATTTTGGCGAAGAAAAGGTTGCAGCATTTTATTTGATGGGTGGACAAATGGACGAAATAGAACTCTCCTTAACTTTTTAGTGGCCTCTAATGGTGGATTGGTGTTTCTAAAATCAATAGATGCCTCCCATGAAGTTAAAAATGCTGAGACTTTATGCAATCTATTAGATGGGGTGGTCCAGGAGGTTGGAGTTGATAATGTTGTCCAAATCATCACGGACAACGCAGCTGCATATGTAGCTGCAGGTAGACTACTTATGGAGAGGTATCCCACAATTGCATGGTCTCCGTGTGCTGCACATTGCTTAGACCTATTGCTAGAGGACATTGGGAAGATTTCATGGGTCAAAAGAGTGGTTGAAGATGCAAAAAGTGTTACAAAATTTATCTACAACCATACTTGGGTGCTTTCTTTGATGAGGAAATTCACAAATGGCAAGGACCTTGTGCGACCTGGAGTGACACGATTTGCTAGCCACTTCCTCACATTGCAAAGCATTCTTGGTGCCATTGGTCATCTCAAGCAAATGTTCGTGTCCGATGCTTGGAAGGAGTCCTCATTTTCCAATAGACCTGAAGGGGAGAGGATTGTTGCCATAGTTTTTGATGAGACATTCATCAAAAATGGAGAGGAGTTGATGGGGGTAAGTAGCAATCACACAAAAAAAAATTATACATGATAATCTATTTGCTGTTTTTATTTTTTGAGGGGTTAATTTTGTTATGATTTAACATTTGTTTTCATTTTTTTAGGTGACAGAACCTTTGGTGAGGGTTCTTCGTATGGTGGATGGAGATGGCATGCCAATGGGTTTCATCTATGAGGCCATGGATAGGGCCAAAGAGGCCATATCACGTTACTATGGCGGCAACAAAAGGAAATATGAAATCATATGGCGCATCATTGATCGGAGATGGACACACCAACTCCACCAGCCGATTCATGCCTTTGCCTACTTCTTGAATCCGAAGTTCTACTTCTCGGACACATTTAAGGCGGATGAGGAGGTCATGGAAGGTCTTGTCATATGCATTGATAGGATGGTGCTTGATCGTGAGCTGAGAGATAAAGTGCTTGATGAGTTGGAGGTGAGATTTGTTACATCTTATTTATGAATTTGCAATGTTGAGCTTTGACTATCTATGAATTTTCTATATTTGATTTACTTTTTCTTTTATCTATTCAAGGTCTACAAGGGTGCAGAGGGGAGACTCTTTTCCTCCCAGCAAGCAATTGAAAGGAGAGGAAAACAACAACCAGGTAAAAAATGAAATTAGAAACTTGATTCTTATTTCTTACATATAGATTGTTTACTTTATTCTTATTTCTTAATACTTATATTTTTTAAACATGTTTTTGTAGATCTATGGTGGGAGAACTATGGTGCTAGCACACCAAATCTTCAAAAGCTAGCCATACGAGTCTTGTCACAGCCATGCAGTGCTTCTGGGTGTGAACGCAATTGGAGTTTATTTGAGAACATTCACACAAAGAAGAGGAACAGGTTGACTCAACAACGCCTAAATGATTTAGTTTTTGTTCGGTACAACCTTCGCCTTCAAACTAGAAAGGTGGAGGGTGTTTCACACGAGTCCATCGACTTGGATGACATTGATCCATATGGTGAATGGACTATTGATGAACAAAATGATGAGGCTGATGTCTTCCTTACTGATGAGGATCTTGCTGAATTAGAGAGAGCAGCAGCAGAAGAAGAAGCAGCAAGATTGGATGCCATGGAGGATGACGAAGACACATTTGAATATCATGTTTCTCCTGCTCGATCTCCTAGTCCTTGTTCGGATACTATAGCACGGGCACCTTCTAGTTCTAGGCCTCCAAAATTGAGTACCATTGGGAGGGGAAAGAGGAAGATGTAGATTACATGTGGTTGTTAATGTTTTCCTCTTTTTGACATGATTATATGTAAACATTTATAAACTTATGATGCTGTTATACATTGAAATTTGAAACTATGAGTATTTGATGAATGATGAAATTTCAATTATTGAGTGTTTGATGATCATATGACATGTGTAATCTTTGAATTATGAGTGTTTGATAATCAAATTAGGCTCTTATGTTCTCTAAATGCATTAATTTGTTCTTATTTTTTTGTAAAACTACGGTTTTTTTTTTTGCCAAGTCCTAGCCGAGTCTTTTCCAGAGTCTGTGCCGAGTCCCGAGTCCGAGTCATATTTTTGGGCTGCCGAGTCCGCGGCGAGTCCGAGTTTGCAAACTATGGTTTACCTAAAAATCGTGGAGTTTTTTTCCATATTTTTGGGTTGTTGATTGAAGTCTGTGCTTGTGCCAGTTTGTGAAAGGGTATTTTCAGATTTATTGGGCATCTTCATCAGTGTTTCTGTGTTTTTGGGCGATTTTGCAAAAATCGTGTTTTTATGGCAGCACGAAGAGTTGTTTTTTGGAGCCAATTTTGACAAATTTTTTTTGGGAAAAATAAAAATTTTGCAAAGAGTTTTTCGAAAAAATTTCTGAATTTTTTTACTAAGTGTTGTTTTATGAAGAGTTTTTGATGATTTTTTCCTATGTAAAATATCGTGGGTTGCTGCTAGGGTTTGCAGACCAATTTTTTGGGCATTTTTTTTTCAACAAAAAATCGTGCATCCTGAAAATTTTAAAGAGGTTTTGAAAATTTTTCTATAAAAATTTTGCAGTTCAAAAGTTTTTGAGGATTTTTTTTTGAAAAAATCTTACTTTTCTAGAGTTTTCGAAGGTTTTTCTGAAAAATCTTACAGTTCGGGAGTTGTGCCAACTGATTGTCCAGTGTTTTCCAGCTGATCATTGTGTTACGTCGTTTTTCGTGCTTTGGAAAATTGGAGGGATGGCGTCTGTGTGAAAAATTCTACTACTTGGAAGCAACAAAAGCTCAGGGTCTTCAAGTGCCGATGTCTAGATTTATTTGTTTTGCGAGAAAGGATCGGTAATCGCAAGGTGGTTATGCTTCTCCAGTTATCAGACACCAATGATATGTTTCCAGATGATTATGGGTAGACTTAGTTTTTGTTTGTACAATGACCATTAAAGGAGGGTATTAAAATATTAAATGTAATATTAATGGTCATCTTAGCTTTTATTAGTCGTCAGTTAACTAAGTTTTTAGTAACTTCCGTTTGCACTTTAGTTCATTTTAGCTTCTTTCTGTTTTTTGTTTTAGTTTGCTTCAGTTAACGATTGTTTCTTTTTAGAAACATCGTCTTGTAATTTTCTATATAAGGAGCTTTCATCTCCTTTTGTAATTATGCAATTATGAATATCAATTATCTTTTCACAAATCACTGGATGGTACTACCAAATCAGTGTTACAATTGGATGCTTAGTACAAATGATAATAAAAACTTACAACCCAACTACTAATGAGATAGAAATATGATAGCAATACCCTAAACACATTCAACCCAACGAAAAGAGATAATCCCAATGAAACAACATCAATATACCTGAGTATAACAACAAGTACACTCAATAAAATTACTGAATAAGATTGTTTGCAGGTCTGATATGCTGTTGCAGCAGTCTGATGCACCAAACCAGCAAGCATAACACTAGCACAACTCCCTAGGATGCCTCCCAAATCACCCAAGAATACCATATAACCACCAACAATAGCCTAGTAGAGCCTAGGCGCCATCATGAGGGCAATCAATGCAGCAAACATGGGGTGATTAGCCTCTGCAATCATCATGTCCCCCTCAACACAAGATGTATGGCCAACAAGGAGGGCGATCAACTCTCTAAATTTCAAATCTTCATTAAAAATTCTGAAACTTTGCAAAACAGGTCGCTCAAAGCCTAGGAAGAGAATAGGCTAGAACCCAGAATGATACCTCTGTTACCCAAAACTGAATGAGCAAAAAGTGGTATGACTGAGCTAGAAAATGGTACGGCCAGCAAGCTTAAAACTCAATAAATCCACTCCAAAACACTCCCAAAGCTTTACAAAATTAGTAACCACACCAAAATGTGCATCTAATAGAAATCATCAAAGCAAATCACTAAGGAAACAAACTGAAATCTTCACCAAGCTCCAATGGTGACTCTTGCAGTGAAGCCACTCCAGTGTCTAGCTAGGAGTATCTCTCAACTCGGAAACTAGAGCAACTTCGAAGGTTTTCGTCTTCAAAGCCTTTGAAGGATTCAATCCCCAATTCGACAACACTTCGTTATCTTCATTCAACATAACCAAAATGAGAGCACAAGGTGAGCTTATATAGAAATTGGGACACTCAAATTCATACTCCTTTTCCCTCCAAAAAGGGATGCGCCATCTCCAATAGAAATATTTAATTTAACTTTATTTTCATTTAACTCCTCAACTAGGCGTCCACCTTAGGAAATGAAAATTGCTATTTTTGGAACAATTTAAGTGACCATTGCCTAGGTGTTGAGCACAAGGTGGTCACAATTGATTTTTACTTAAGTCATAAAGTTACCTGTTTAGAAGACTTAAGTAATGGTGTCTAAATGTTACTCCAAAAACATCTGAACTCACCAAAGCTAAAATTGCAAACCATTGCACTAAACTGTTGGAGAAAGGAGGCTAGGACCAAGTGCTAAAAATTGCACTTACTAAAAATAACAAATTGCTAAAAATAGTGAGTCAAATCTCCAAATTAGCTCAATCTGAAACACACCGGAACTTACTAAAAATAACCATTGCTAAAAATAGCAATATTGTTGACCAAGGCCTAGAAAAAACCTAGAAAAACCCACTGACAACATCAGTATACTCCTCCCATCATGCTGACATGAATCCTCCATGGATCTTGGAACTCTTCCAGCTCACCTGGAAGCCTACAATTTTTTTTGGAAATTGGCCAATACTCATGGAATAGGGTGTAAAAATGGGGACATTATAGTCCTCCCTCCCCAAAGATTGCTTGTTCCCAAGCAGGGCCAGCTCATGCACTGATTGATTTCGAATTAAACTCAATATGATTCTAGGATCCCAAATAAGTTGTGGGGGTTTGTAGCTCCTTCTGCTTGGAACACTCTACTGCTGAATACCTGCAAATGAAACCTCTTGAAGTTCCCTTGTAAAAAGAGCAACCAGTCTCAACATGATCTTAATCAACTCCTTGAAGAATTGCTCTTCACAATCATGACCCTGTGGCACTGTACAGGTAAATTTGAGAAAGTTAATGCTAACTTACTCATTTTAACTTCCTGCACTCCAACATCATGGTTATAATTGGGAAATAATTTGTTGTTCAAAACATAAGTGCAAGTAGATGAATTAAAGTAACAACTGATTGGTGTTTGAACATGTAATGTCTCTTCCTTAGACAACTCAGTCTACAACGGAGGTTGGCCTACTATTAGGGTTCCCATAGGTCAGCAGAATCGTTAGGGGACCCAACTGAGGCCTGTGGAGTTTAGCTAGGAGGCCTTATGAACTTTTCAGTTTGGAGTTTAGTTGATGAATCCAGGGTTAAAGTGAAAATATTAAGGTTTGCTTTAATGGAATAGTAAAAGGTGAATAGTAACTGAAAATCATAAAGTGAATAGTGAAAAGTGCCCCATCCTAGCAACTCAAGTTGTTTTTAAAAAGTGGCCTTTTTCTTTGGATGAGAAAAGACCCTCAAGAAAATTATTTTATTGACTTTTATTAATAAAGTCCATGAGAGGTTATAAAGCAATGTGTTGGGCTCCTTTTTGAGCATTCTATTCTCATTTTTACAAAAACAATTGCAGGTTTGAGCTCTTGGAAGAGGGTTTCAGCAACATACAAGTCTTTTGAGGACGAAATCCCTTGGAGGATAGTGGATTTGACGAAAACCCAGTTCACAGAACAAGGAAATCTACTCTGGGTTTCCATTTGGGCATCATTGGACTTCATTACAGGTTAATCTGCACTTAGAATTGATTGCAACAGGGAGTTATAAGAAAATAATTGCAGATTTTGATAGTTTATGGCAGCTAAGGTACATGGGTATTTGATTTTATTGTATATTCTTCCACGGCAACAATTTAGCTTCAATTTGGTACCTTATTCGTGGAGTTTTGATCAAGGCTGCTTGCTGGGTGTTTTGGGAGGCACCTAGGGTTTGGTAAAAGGTTGATATTCCTGATTTTTCTCATTATTTCCAGCCTATTGGTGCTCCTCTACAAGACTTATTTCATCATCATACTCATCCATACCGTTTGAAGTTGTAACAACAAAGTGATTTATGATTTGACTTCAATAATCAAGCTACAATTGGAGCTATACATCCGGGTATGTGTTTATCATTTTGGGTAGTCAAATATTGCATTATATAAGGCTTTTAGACTGTTGTTATTGTTTGATTTAATGTATATCAAACCTCAGAAACTCGTAATCAGATCTGATATAGTTGAAAAAAAAAAGGGGTTCTATTGAGTTGCAATTGTTGTCTTTCACTTATGCAATAGTTCTCTTTCATTTCTATGCTTTCCTCTATGATTTTGCAATGAAAAACAAGCAATGAAACTCAAACAAACAATCAACAAAACCAAATCAGACCATGCAAGACAACTGTTTGACATTATGGCAAGAGGGGAAAACTGAAAAATTTAGGGTGGAATTGGTAAGGGATCTTTCAGAACACTCATCCAACACTAGACCTGGTTGGCTAAACTTGTCACCCCCTTCGTCTGGAGCTATAAATCAATCTTGTTGAGAGGTTGAATGAACTGAAAATGTGTAAACTTGCAGCTATCTGAAATATTCCCCTTAACTTTTTTCCCCAAAATTAGACACACAAACCAGCATCAAACCACTGATTAGCGTTAGCTCCAAATGCAAATCAGCATGGAAAGTAACTCTAACCAAGAATGTTCACCAAGATCCCAATGTGGGCGAGGTGATAGCATATGGTCAGAGGATCATTAGTATAAACTGAACTGAAAGTACAATTCATTTGCTAATGCAGGCATCCACAAGCAGTGGAAATACTCCACTTATTTAGTGGGTGAGATTATTACATTATTAAGGCAGCAAGCCAACCATTAAATCCTCTCTTCCACTTATTTCGTGGGGGGAAAACAGTCCACACAACCACTTATTTTGTGGGGGGAATTTACAATCAAGAAAGATGTTTATTCTAAAACTCAACCACTCAATTGTGGGAGTGTAATCAAGTATAAATTGCAGCAATAAAATGAAATAGCCGTTAGTACTACTAACTAGCTTTACAATCAATAGAAATAGCTGCAAATAAAAGAGATAAGCTTCTAGAATGTTCTTTATCCACACCGGCGGTAAACCATCCAGGGGTTAAAGTGTTTGCATTAAAATTCACAAGTAAATCCAACAATTAAAATAACTTGATTAGTACTACTAATTCACAGCCTTACAATGAAATAAATCTACAATTTACAAGTGTTACAATGATAAAATCAATGCAAATGTTTGAAGGATGATTTCTACAACTCTAAATCTTCTCAATCACCAAATTACAAGCCAAAATCTGAACTGATATAAATCTGATATGACAAACAACAAACTGAAAGTATTGAACCAGCAACCCATGAAACATTAAAATGCTCAAATCTACTTCAAATCAACTTCAAAGCTCACCAAAACTCAGAGCAGCATTCAAGAAGGATAGACGACCAACAACCATGAGTTTGTAGGTGCCAAACAATCACCAAACAGCAAGTTCGAAACCCAATACAAGCTGATCATTAATGGTATGGCCCTAGAAAAGGTACGGCCTTCCTAGAAAAATCCACACTTATCATAAATTTTGATTTTCTGCAAATAGCATCGCCCTTACCATAGAAATGGTTAGCTCAAATACCCATAATGAAATAAAATTTACTCAAGGAGCAGTATACAAAAATCATCTTCAACTGTATGAAAATCAACAACACAAAATACTGAAAACATCACCAAATTTCTTCACTTTGATGCTCAATATGCACTTCTGCATGAAGCACATCCCCAATAGACCATCTAGGGAACCATAGTTTCAGGCCCGAAGAATGGAGTAAATTTGCTAAGTTTTCCCTTAGCCGGATTTTGGATTTCAAACCAACAGCATAACTTTGCTTTCCAAAACATAACATAATCAACACTTCAAACAACAACAATATATAAGCTTCAGTTGGCAAATGAAGCAACAAAAACTCTTCAAATTCCAAGAAGTTGAATCACTTCAACTTCCAAAAGGGACGCCACCTTTTTGCATTTTACTTTTTGAAATAATAAAATATTACTCAACCTCCTTTAGGCGTCCAACTTCACTTTGCAACAATAAAGCATTTAATAAATCATTAAATGCACAATTGACCCCTGTTGATGTGTTTTTCGTGACCGCACCAACGCAGAATAAAGTCGCCAACGGCTACCCTATTCTCTCTTGATCAAAGTATCCAGCACGCTAAGATGGCGAGAGAGTTCGTGCGTTCAACTCCAAGGTTCCTTCAATGCGAATAGTCTTAGTTTGCTCAGTGTGATTTGCTGGTATTTCAAGGGGACTTACGGAATTGCTCAACAACAGAGGAAGGGGGGTTTCCCAATTCGACAGATTTATCAATGAAGCACAAGTTTCCTATTCTAACCAGAAAGTACTGAATTTAAAGTGGTTGCAGGGTTTAGAGAGTCTAAATTTAAGTGCGGGATATGGAGCTCAACTTCAGCAAACTTCAACCAAACTTCGCTTTGCCTCACCTCGGACAGCTTCCACGGAGTCTGTGCAATCTTCAGGGGAGATGACTAAAGATGTTCAAACCACCACTTGACATGAAAATACCATCACAACGACGCATACCATCATTCAAACTGTGATTGAAGTTAGGCCCACAACGTATCCAGTTGACCACACAAGGCGAACACACCATCAGTGAGCCCGCTAGTGGTATGGATAAGCAAAGCTTGCTTAGATCAAACACCACATTCCATAGCTAACATCTATTTGCACGAAAATGAAATTACGCTACTCTACGCTACTTGAAGTAGAAGGGATGAAGAAACCTCGCTAGCTATCCATAACAAAGACGAATTTCACCATCAATGAAAAGATCTTTTATTATGAAAGTTTTACACAACAATCTCTTGCAAAAGTTTTCAAGGGAAAACTTTCCTTCTTCTTCAACTACACTATCAATCTATATTAAGCTACTTCTAAGTTGTCCCTCTACTCTATGTCTACTGTCTAACTCTAAGCTAATGAGATACAAATGAGGGGGACTCCCCCTTTATATAGCTGGCCAAGTCTAACGGACGGCTCAGATTACAATCAGCTGGATGGCCCAGATTGTGCCACCTCAGCCCTAAACAAGATTCACCCTAAAAACCGCCACCGAGAGGAGTGGGGTAATAAATGAGCCATTAATGTCCATCATCCTTCTAGAAGATTCCTGTTTTGAAATGCGTTCACACTGCTCTTGATCTTCTTCTTGACGTTGTTCTTCAACTTTGCTCGAGCTTCCATTCTTTTCTCCATCTTGAGTTTTGAAAACATTTCTGTCACTAAGTCTCAACACTTAGCCATTTTCTTGCAACTCTTCTTCCTTCGAGGTTGAAATTTCATCTTGGATTATTTTCTTCATCACTTAAGTCATCACCGCTTGGTCTCGACGTTCCTCCTGCAAAACAAGCAAGGAGAAGAGTATTAGAACTATAAACTCAACCTACTTACCAGGATTTTCATGTTTTAACTTCCAAGGGTTCATCTTTCACTAGCCAACTTTGCGTTCAAATTCTTCATGCCTTAGCCAAATTTCCAACCCATCTTGTATTTTGCTTGGCGCACTTCACTCTGATATTTCATCCAACTTTGGCTCGAGCAAAATGTTTCCATCGAGAACTTGATAAAAAATTATCTAGGCGATCACCTTCAAATTCATCAACCACAACACTTTATTTCAACAACACACTTATTCCTTGCCTTAGAAATTTTTTTAAAACTTTTACTTAGGAAATTCATTATTTAAGTGCCCATCAAAAATCTCCATCCTGAAGGCTTCAGCGGACTGTGGAAGAATTTAAAATCTAATCCTTGTTGGAGATCTTCAATACCCAGAAGAAAATTTCCTTCAGAACGCGCCGAACTCATGGGTGTACAACGAACGGGTTCATTTAATTTACTTGAATTTCGAACCTTAGAAAAATAGTTTTCATCAATTTACTCCAGTTCTTCATCCCTGAACGTATTCCTGCTCTGACTTGAAAATTTTAATTCATCCTGCAATGTTGGCACTTTCTGACTTCGTCTCCGGCAAATTCATTCGTGTCCAGGAAATTTCATGACTTCACCAGACTTGGGCGTTTTTCCTATAGAGAGGTGGAATTTTGATAACACTTCGAAAAAAAATATTTAAAATCACTTAGCACTTTGAATTTGCCCTAGAAATTTTTTAACTCACCTTCAAACACTCTGCCTGTGGTGAAGAAAAATTTATCAACTCACTTATCACAATTTTCTTTCAAATGCCTGGAGTGCATCTTGTATGTCATGAAGAATATATTTTTCAATTTCAACACTTGGTATATTTATAATTCAATCTACCATCACCTTGTGCATCATGGGCGCATTTGACATCTTGAGGATGATATTTCACTTCCACGCCTGGCAATATTCACTCTTTGACTTCTTCCTAAACTTAGGCGCATTTAGGACATGTAGAAGGATATTCAATACTTAGCATCCTTTTCAATTACCATCTCAACATGAGGGCACATTTTGCATGTGTAGAGGGATGAATCTTTTTCAATGCCTTGACCTTTGACTTGTTTTGTCTTCACATGGCGCATTCAAGGGTCCCCACTTCAAGTCTCACATACTTAGAATAGTTTTTATCTCTCCACAAGTCAAAGGCGCAGTCAAGGGGTTGAGGTTCAAATTTTCCATACTTAGCATATTTTCTAGCTCAACGCCTTGGAATCTTTCACTTTGCATGCATCACGCCTTGGAATCTCCACTTGTCCTTACCCTCATTTATTCTTTACTTGGCGCATTCAAAGGGGGTTAGAGGAAAGTCAACATCATTTGTCTTATTCCTAGCTTGCATGGCGCATTTGAGCATATGAGGAGGATGGGCGCATTTCAAAGGGGGTGGAGGATAAACTTCTTTTCATCTTTGACCTCTTTTGACTCCCTTCTAGTATGGGCGCATTTTGCCTATGGAGGAGGATGAAACATTTGACCTTTTGACTTCTTGTTTAGCATGGGCGCATTTTGCTTATGGAGGAGGATATTCTCATACTTAGAAAACTTTTTAACACATGCTGGAGATGAGGGCGCATTTAGGGGTGTCTACAGGATGAGATTGACACTTAGAAAATTTCTTGATGCCTCTTGTAGCTGGGCGCATTTTGATGGGTGAGGAGGATGAAACATATACTTAGAATATTTTCCAATTCTCTTGAAGGCAAGCTGGGCGCATTTTCAAGTTCCTGCAGGAAGTTCAACATTTTGCATTTCTCTCAAGGTGGTGAAGGATAAAGTTCCAGACTTAGCCAGTTTTCCTTGTCTTCGCCAGCTTCTCCATGCTTTACTATAAATAGTAAGTCCTTTGATTTTCATATCTCAAAGGCTCAGATTGCTTTGAAATTTTGAACAATGGATCTTCATGACTCTGTCAGCCTATTGACACTACTATTCTGAGCTGACCTGCTAAAAATAGCACATTTCTGAAGGTGGTTTACTATTTATAGTAAATGCTTGCTTCTGATATCTCCACAGCTCCGTTTGATCTGAAATTCGAATGACGTGCTCCTCACCACGTGACCTGCCTGTTGACATCGACGCCTGACTTGACTTGCTATTTTTAGCCAGTTTCTGAAATGACTTACTATAAATAGTAAGTGCTTCGTTTGTCTTCAAATTTTACTAGCGGATAGCTTGAAAGATGCTGATCGCGGTGGGATACACCAGTTTTTGAAAATTCTGACCTTTTACCCCTCTTTTTGGGTCTCGAAGTTGGAAACCCTAATTTATCTTGCATGCATATCAAATGACCTCCGTTTGTCTTCATTTCTGTTGCATTGCGATCAGTTTGTGATTCTGAAGTGCTGGGAAGCGGCTGCCAGAATGAATTTGCTAAAAATAGTAAGTTGCTGAAGGAGTGATTATCCTGCTTTGCATGTCACATCATCACGAAGCCTTCGAAAAACCCACAAGGAATCATCAGACATGCAAAGAAAACCCTGACATGCAAACCCTAAAAATAGCCTCTGAAGGCTGAACTCTGAAAGTCACCATCTCGCTTTGCATTTTACACCATCGCACAGGTCTCAGAAAACCCAGAAGGAATCCCTAGACATGCGTTGAAAAACTCTGCATATAAACCCTGAAATTTGCTCTGGAAGCTGAACTGCTAAAAATAGTAAGTTGTCGATTTCAGCTCAAATTTTGCACGTGAGCAACTTGATGTGTTCTGAATGCAGTGTGACTGTTAAAACTTCAAGAATGCCGAAGGAATGCCTGGAATTATACACTTACTAAAAATAGTAAGTTGTCAGAATCTGATGAAATTTCAGTGGAACCCTGCTGGAAGCATGCTGACAACAACATTAGTCTCTGTTTTCAATTTATTCACTTTGTTTGACCACAAATTGGTCGGGAAGTTCAAAACCCTAATTCTAAGACTTTGCCAAATTTCACGTTTAAGCTCAATGGAGGACACAACCTCAGAAAGACAGACAGTAGAAAAGAGAGACGACAACAGGAAAACAAACTAAAATCAAGCCAAGAGTTCGGAACGAAGCAAAAATTAGGGGGACCCCATTTGCAATGGGGCGATGTGTGAAAAAGGTTACAACAACCCCCTTAATGGCCCCTCTTTTAAAACAACATGAAGTTATTACTCCTAGGAGTGGGGTACAACTGAGAAACATGAAATTTGACTAAGTATAAACTCAACTCATGAAGAAAACCAAACCCAAAGCCAAACTGAAACTGATGGATAACAAGATGACTTGAGTTGAACTGCTGATGATGCCACTGCCAAAATTAGACTTACTAAAAATAGCCACTGCCAAAAATAGTAAGTTCACCTCAAAACCAACAAAAAGCAGAACTGAGCTGGAAGCAAGACTTAAAGAAAGTGGAAACCCTAAATTCGCACATCTGAGTAGCCTATGGATTTCCAGAAATAGGCTAAAACCAAACGAAGAGCGTATGGCCAAAATGGGGACATTACACTATCCACGTCTGAAATGCGCAACTCATAGTCTGATTTTTGAAAAATCAGTACCCCAAAAGAATAACAACTGTTGCAACACTGAAAATCTTCAGCCAAAATGAAATTTCTGATCGTTCTGTTGGTTGGAAATGTCTCCCTAGGAGTCAACAACTCAATAATGTACCAAATTTTGCTCAAGATCTCTCTCCAATCCACTTGTATGAATACAAATGGACTCATAAGATGACTGTAAAGAAAGGTAACAACATTCCTGTCACCTTTTTGATCTGTAACCTCACATTGTATGCTTCTTCCTGTTAGTTTGATGATCAGATTTAATGCACAGAAAATTAATTCAATTCAGACACAATAACACAACAGATACCCTGGGAAAACCCTCCACTTGAGGGAGAAAAACCCAGCAACAATATATCACTTATTTATTGAAATGTCAACACAAATGTCTCCTTTACAAAAGCCGATATGAAGGCCAATAAGAGACGCTACAAACTGATGTAGATACAAAACACAACAAAGTAGTTTGTTGATGATGAGACTTAGCCTAATACAAATCCTCAAACTGCTCTTCTACAAAATTTGCTCTATGAATGTGACGACTTATAATGAATATAAAAAGGAATACTAAACAATGAAACATCAATGGATATATATACAATGTAGAGAGAGGGACGTGACTCTTCACAAAACAAGTCGGCCACAAGAGATAAGCATGTCTCTTCAAGAAATCGCGCTCTTCTAGAAAATCGCGCCCAAGGAGCATGAGGTTGGCTTCATGACAACTCTTCATTAATTAACAAATAATTAATATTAACAAATGACGTGTCTCTTCACTTAACTCAAGTCGGCCAGGAGAATGAATATATATATAATTCAAATAGTTGTTAGGCTACATTTGAATTATCTCCATACGCGGATCTGGAAGAAGCAGCCTGACGCTACTAGAACATCAACACTCCCTCTCAGCTAGGGATGATACTTCCAGCTGCACAAGACATATCACCTCATCGTGATGTCTACCACAATGGCTACAACCATAAGTGGAAAAGAAGAATATCACCTCATCGTGATATCAGATATCACCTCAACATGATATCAACCATAATGGCTACAATCATGTATGGTGTGTACAAGTGTTCATCACTTACGTGATGTTGTCACCTCAACATGACTTTCACCATGGCTCTCCCAGAGGGTGAAACACAAGTACAAAAGTCATCACGGACTCTCTTACGTGATGCTGTCATGGAGTCACACACATGACATCCACCATAGCTCTCCCAGAGGGTTAAATCAAGGGATTTCACCTCAACCTTCTCTTATAGAGAAGAACTCATTAATCAAGGGATTTCACCTCGAACTTCTCTCACAGAGAACTCGTTATCAAGGGATTTCACCTTGAACTTCTCTCACTGAGAGGAACTCATTACAGAGGATAACTGATACTGAGACTTTTTCTCAGTTAAGGCTGGATTCTCCACCATACCAAGCTTATCTTGAAAGTACACAAACTTTATTCTGGAGAGAGGCTTGGTGAGAATGTCTGTCGTCTGCTCATCAGTGCTGATATACCTCAATTGTATAGCTTTCCTCAATACCATATCTCTAATATAGTGGTATTTGATCTCAACATGCTTGGTTCTGTCATGAAACACAGGATTGACAAAAAGCTTCACACAACTCTGGTTATCACAATGAATGATAGTAGGCTCCATTGATTGTCCAAACAATCTTGCAAGGAGCTTACGAAGTCACACCGCTTCCCGAGCTGCCATACAAGCTGCAATATACTCTGCCTTTGCAGTACTCAATGCCACAGATGACTGCTTCCTGCTGCACCAGGATAACATAGCAGATCCCAAACTAAAGCAACATCCAGAGGTGCTCTTCCGATCAGTAACACTTCCTGCCCAATCCGAATCAGTATAACCATGCAGCTCCAAGTCCGCATCTGAAGAATATCTCATCCCATATCCAACTGTGCCTCGCAAGTATCTCAGGATAGGTTTAGCTGCAACAAGATGTATCTGTCTCGGTTTACACATGAACTGACTAAGTGCACTCACAGCATAACAAATATCTGGTCTAGTGTTAACTAGATACATCAAGGACCCAATCAATTGCCTGTACATTGTAGGATCCACCAAGTCTGAACTAGCTGCAGCCTCCTTCAATTTATGTAGGTTGGTCTCCATAGGTGTAGACATGGATTTGCAATCCATCATACCAAACCTCTTGAGTATATCAATGGTGTACTTCCCTTGACTTAGAATCATCTCATCTGGTTCCTGCCAGACTTCTAAGCCAAGGAAGTAATGCATAAGCCCAAGGTCTTTCATCTCAAACTCAGAAGCCAACTCTTTCTTACATTTGATGATTAAGTGCTCTTCACCAGTAAGAATCAAATCATCAACATATAAAACCAAAATCAATGCTTCACCATCAATTACCTTAAAGTACAAATTAGAGTTAGCAGCATTCTTCAAGAAGCCCAAACTTGACAGGTAACGATCAATTCTTTCGTACCATGCACGAGGAACCTGCTTAAGACAATACAAGGCCTTCTTTAGCCTGCAAACATGAGACTCCTTCCCATGTACCTCAAATTCATCAGGTTGCTCGATATAAACTTCTTCCTCAATCACACCATTTAGAAAAGCTGTCTTCACATCCATCTGATGAATCTTCCATCCTTTAGATGCAGCAATGGCAATAATGGTTATGACAGAAGTATAGCGAGTAACTGGAGCAAATGTTTCTTCATAATCAACTCCCTCTTTCTGTGAAAACTCTCGAGCCATGAATCTTGCCTTGTACTTCTCAATGCTCCCATCAGCTGCATGCTTGATCTTGAAGAGCCATTTCGAAGATACCACAGATTTGCCTTCGGGTCTAAGAACAATGTCCCAAACATCATTCTTGAGAATTGATAGGTACTCCTCTGACATAGCATCTCTCCAAACCTGTTGACTAGATGCTTCCTCAACGCTGGAAGGATCGGATTCAATAATCTGACTCATCAAGGCAACATAACTGGAGAACTTATGCGGCCTTTTACTTTCTCTGAATGTACCTCTAGGAGCTGCAAACCTTTCAGCCTCTTGCATAGTTTGCCTAGCCCAAAGATGTCTTTTTCTCCTAATCACTATATCGGTAGGCCCATCAATAGGTTCTGAGGGCTCAACTGGATCAACATCTTCCTTTGGATTTGAAATCTCCATCTGAATCTCAGGAGTATGGTCAACTTCCATATCCTGAGGAGACTCTTCATTATTGATCTCCATATGAGTACCCCTGGATCTCCTAAATGCAACATCTTCCTGAAATGTAACATCCCTATTGATCTCGATCATCTTTTGACCTGGAATGTATATCCTGTAGGCTTTTGAAGTCTCACTGTAGCCCACAAATATTCCCTTCTTGCTAGAAGGCTCCAACTTTGTTCTCTTTTCCTTTGGAACATGAACATAGACAGGACATCCAAAGATCCTTAAATGACTAACCTCTGGCTTCTTTCCTGCAAAGGCTTCTTTCGGAGTCATATTCTCCAAGACCTTGTGAGGACTTCTATTCTGTACATTTACTACAGTCCTAGAAGCTTCTGCCCATAAGAAGGTTTGCAGATCCTGGTCATGGATCATGGCTTTTGTTGCTTCCACGATCGTCCTGTTCTTTCTCTCTGCAACACCATTCTGTCGAGGATTATAGGGGATACAAAACTCCCTCTTAATCCCAACATCAACACAAAAATTCCGAAAGCTGCCAGAGGTGTATTCTCCTCCATTATCAGATCTGAGGACCTTGATTCTTTTACAGGAAAGATTCTCTACCAAAGCTTTGAACTCCTTGAATCTTTCTAACACTTCCTCAAACTCTTTAGTTTTCAAAAACTAAATCCAAGTCTTTCTAGAGTGGTCATCAATAAAAAGAACATAATACAAGAAACCACTCGAAGAAGGAATAGACATAGGTCCACATAAATCAGAATGAATAAGGTCTAAAATACACTTAGATCTACTTTCTCTACTATGGAATGAAGCTTTTGTATTCTTACCCATTGCGCAACCTTTGCAAGTTCCTTCATGCTCTTGATTGAACTTAGGAAGTCCCGTAACCATCTTCTCCATGATAGGTAAGGCTCGGAAGTGCAGGTGAGCCAATCTTCAATGCCAAAGATCACATAAGCTTGAAGAATCATGAACTAAAGCCTGAAGAGGACGTGTGCATAGCCTATAGAGGCTTTCATGTCTAACACCAATTACTTGAGCATCCTTGAAACTGGAATTTTCCATCCACACAAGTACTTTGCCTTTGGAGAAGGCAACTTGATATCCTTTATCTTCTAGAGCTGAAATGGAGATGAGATTGCGCTTGATTCCTGGAACATAAAGAACATCGTTCAACTGAAGTGTGATGCCGGAATCCAAATGAAGAGTAGAGGTCCCAATCCCTTTCATGGAGTAGCTAGCATCATCTACAATAATGACTTGTTCGGAAGAATCTCTCTCCACCAAGCTTGATAAGTGCTCCTTAAAACCAGTGATGTGTCGAGAAGCACCACTGTCGATCAGCCAAGTGTTGGTGTCTGTAGGTACATTGCTTGACAATGCCGAATAGAACAAATATTCACATGAATCCTTCTACGGAGAAGCATCATCAACATTTGCAACGGCGGCTTGTTGCTTAGGTCTAGATGGGCAATGCTTAGCAAAGTGGCCAAACTTATCACACCTAAAGCATTGGATCTTGGACAAGTCTCTCTTCTTCTTGAATGCGGGAGAATCATCATTTCCCTTATCTCGATTCCTCTTGAAGAATCCTTTCTTTCCATCTTTTCCTTTCTTCTTCGAAGCATGGGAGGCGAGAACATGAATATCTTCATTCTTTGAACTTTGACCAACGCCTCTAGCCACCAACCTTGATTCTTCTTGAATGCAGTCTGCCCTTAGACGATCAAACTTAGGCAATTTTGATCTTGCACTGATTCCTTGAATGTAGGATTCCCACGACAAGGGAAGACCATTGAGTGCAAGCATGGTCAAGTCCTTGTCGTCAACCACATGACCAATTGTCGAGAGCTGATCTCTCAAATCCGAAATCCTCATTAAGTAGGCAATCACTGTTTCTCCTTTCGCCATCTTTACATGGTGTAGTTGTTGCTTCCGTGCAAGTGCCCGATTGGTATTGTTGATTTCGTACATCTCCTCCAATGTTTTGAACATGTCTCTTGCCGTCTTCAACTTAGAGACAATAGGAACGATATGGTCCTTAACAGAATCAACCAACATCTTCTTTTCCTTGATATCATTCTTCCTCCATTGCAAGTTCTCTTCTTCCTCCGCAGGTTCGGGAACTTTGGTCTCCACAAACTCAGCCAAGTCATTCTCTTGCAAGGTGAGCATGATCCTGAACCTCCATGATGTGAAGTTGGATGCTCTCTCGAGTCTATCCTCAATCTTAAGACCATTCACCATCTTGACTAATGTAGAAATGGACAAAGAAATATAAAGAAGAGAATAGAGTATTGTTGTTAAGAACAAATCTGATCACGATCCTCTCAAATCCGCTCTGATACCATGTTAATTTGATGATCAGATTTAATGCACAGAAAATTAATTCAAATCAGACACAATAACACAGCAGATACCCTGGGAAAATCCTCCACTTGAGGGAGAAAAACCCAGCAACAATATATCACTTATATATTGAAATGTCAACACAAATGTCTCCTTTACAAAAGCCGATATGAAGGCCAATAAGAGACACTACAAACTGATGTAGATACAAAACAAAACAAAGTAGTTTGCTAATGATGAGACTCAGCCTTATACAAATCCTCAAACTGCTCTTCTACAAAATTCGCTCTCTGAATGTGACGACTTATAATGAATATAAAAATGAATACTAAACAATGAAACATCAATGGATATATATACAATGTAGAGAGAGGGACGTGACCTTTCACAAAACAAGTTGGCCACTAGAGATAAGCATGTCTCTTCAAGAAATCGTGCCCTTCTAGAAAACTGCGCCCAAGGAGCATGAGGTCGGCTTCATGACAACTCTTCATTAATTAACAAATAATTAATATCAACAAATGACGTGTCTCTTCACTTAACTCAAGTCGGCTAGGAGAATGAATATATATATAATTCAAATAGCCGTTAGGCTACATTTGAATTATCTCCATACGCGGATTTGGAAGAAGTAGCCCGATGCTGCTAGAACATCAACACTTCCATCATCTTTAATTTCCAACAGTCCATGCCTACGATCTTGGGCAAGGAAAATCTTCACCAATGTGACTCCACCTTGTTGGGGCTGCGCACAATCCATTAGCTTGTGAACCATAACAAAAGGAAATTTATTAGCATTTGAAACCTCCACACAAGGGTTCACCACTCCATCACTTAAATCAGCTTAGTGCCTTTCTCCCTGCAGAGAATCCGCAAGGCTAACCCCCAAACCATAATGGTTCAATCCAACATGAACCGCCATAGGAAGCAAATCAGCACAAGATATATGTTCCTCCATCACATTGCCTTCATGCATCTCAAATAAAGGATTAGAAAATGATAGCTCTATTTTCATATCAAATAGGGGGTTGTCGTAATTTTGGAAATTGTTTTCACCTTCTTGCTTGGGCCTTATTCCTTGATCTTGATTGGATACTCCTTGCATTACCTTGCATGTGACAGTATTGGATCCCGCTTTGGACATTCCTTTCAATACCACTTTCCTATCACCATCCTAAAATTTCAACTCCATAGATTTTAGGTTCACGGTGATCTCCCCTAAGGAATGAAGCCGCTGCATACCCAAAATGACATTTGTGCCTCCAGTATTCACAACATAAAAGTCATCATTGACTTCGTAGTGGTTTAACATGATTGTAATGTCCCCTTTTGGGAATGCCCTAAATTTTTTTGAAATCCTTAATTTCCAAATGACAAATGAGTTAGCGAGTACTTTTCACCTAATTGAAACCTTGATTGAAGTCTTTCATTCCCAATCAATCTGGTCTTCACACTTAGAAGACATCGTTAGTGTAAATCAATCACAAAGAATCTATTATCCAAAATTATACTAAAACATCATGATTACTTATAAGGTTCAATAAATGCTGCAAGCATCATTATAGTCATATAAGATACATATATATATATAAATACATTTCATATAAATATATATGTAATTATTTTTAATAATCATCTTTTCCTAAATGTTATATATATATATAGAGATAGAGAGAGAGAGAGAGAGAGAGAGAGTAATAATTATAAGGTTCAATAAATGCTGCAAGCATCATTATAGTCATATAAGATACATATATATATATATATATATAAATACATTTCATATAAATATATATGTAATTATTTTTAATAGTCATCTTTTCCTAAATGTTATGTATATATATATATATATAGAGAGAGAGAGAGAGAGAGTAATAATTATAATTAAATTTACTGCCTGAAATATATTGTACCCACAATATTTAACCCAATGGATTTATTCCTTTCCAATCTTTTTCAATTCCTTTTTCTTGAATATAGAGGTACTTCTATTTGCTGTTTTGTTTTCAGATTTCCTTCCCCTCCTTTCCCCTAACTACTTCGTGTTATTTCTTTATATCTTTGTGTCTTAGAAAGGAAGGACACATCTCTTGAATAAAGATGTCCTTCTGAAAGGATATGACGTTTGTTAAAAGGTTTCTATACTTAATCGCTGCTTTGTGGGATAGTTGTCCTTTGTCTTTAACTAATGGTGATTTCTTTAATATTAATTTGTTTGTTGCTGAAGACATTAACTATTGTTTTATCCCTTGATCAAGCGGCTGTCTCTTCCATCAACAATTCTCCCCACTTAATGCTTGAGTGACTACCTTTTAACGCCCCTGTGCGTTACTCCTCTTTCCACAGTGACATATAAGTCAAACAAAATTCACAGGTAATGTGAGATATAGCCTACACACTCCCTCATGATACCATGTCCTTGCCCGACATCTATCCAGTTCCATGCATTGTTGTGAACGACTTATAATCTTTATCGACCACTTAGTAATCCTCACGACTCTTCTAGTATTATTTGCAATCTCTTTGATTCAAGGATGGCCCGATTCCTTATGGAAACTTCACGTCTGGAGTTTGGTGACTTCATCATACAACTATTACTCATGTAAATCCCAAATGTCTTTGACTTATGCGCCTGAAGGAGCAGTGACGGTGATAGTGGGAATCCCAATCTTCAGTATTAATGAAGTAGAACAACTTTGTAATATTTGCCGATTATTACTTTCATGTATGCCACGGCAGTGAGAAAAATGGTTCCATCGTATCTTTTAAAGATAATATAATGATTCAAGTATTATTATAATGGTCATAATATCTATAATTTTATATTCGATAATTTTTATGTTATATATTATACTCTTCTTGTTTCAGTATTATATTTATAAATTGATTTTATTGTGTTATATTAATTTGATATATTTTTAATATTTATTTTATTATTTAAATTGCTGTTATTTATATCATAATGATCGTAATATTTAAGTTATTAATATCTATATTTTAATATTTATAATTATAATAGTATTTTATGTTTTAGGTTTGGGTAATAATAAATTAATATTATTTAATCCTTTATTTAGTATCTTTAATTTGTGGATATTAAATATTTCTTCTTCTATATTTATAATGTAATAATTATAATTATAATATTGTCTCTGACAATTATGATTATTCAATGGTTAATATTTTTATATGTATCTTGTTATTTCGAAATTGGGGACATGACAATGATCCTCAATTGTGGTATCTTCCTTAAACAAGACATTGTGTTACCATTGGCAACCATGACCCTGAAACCTCCAAATTTCTTAGTTTTGAGCCGTCGTTGTGCTACAATGTCTTCGTCAATGAAGTTATGCGTAGCACCTGTATCAATAAGAGCAACAATTTGCAGCCCTTTCAACAAACCTCTTAAGTTTGAATGAATCACTTCTTTGAAGACTAGAGAGCTTGGCTAGTGTGCCACCACTTTCCTTCACTTCCCTAGACTCTTCTTTTGAAGCTTCTTCTTCACTTTCCTCTATTTCATGCTGGTCTGAATTTTTTGATTCTGATCCATCAGCTAAATATGCCTCCAATTGACAATTCTTCCCCTTTTCCCAACACTTATGTCCTGGGGCCCATGGTTCTTTGCATGTGAAACAAAGATTCTTCTTCCTTAGCTCCTTTCTGTATTCTTCTTCCACCTTCTTTGAGGGTGTTTCTTTGGGCTGAATGTTCTTCTTGTTATCACACCTCGTCTCTATCATGTGGAAAGGTCCTAGGTGGAAATTTGTTCTTTGGGGCTGCAAGCTCCATGCTCCTTGCTTTCCTTATGGCCTCATGAAGAGTTGGTGGGTCAAAAGCTTTAATCCATCCCTTCAATGGATCCATTAGCCCTTCATTGAAAAGGACTACCAATCTCCTCTCTGTGATACCAAGAACTATAACCGAGAGTCTTTGAAATTTTGAAATGTAAGTATCAAGTGAGCCATAATGCTTCAATTGCACTAGCTCTCTAAAGTGAATTTCACCTTTTTATCAAACCTCTTGATGAGTTTGTTAGTGAACTCCCCATATGTAGTAATCAAGTTATGGCCAAGTGTGACAAGGCCATGATACCACCATTCTTGAGTTGCTCCATCAAGGTGCAAAGTGGCAGATTTGATCATCTCATCCTCTAGCATGGGTTTAAGTGATAAATAATTATCCTACTTTTGAACCCAACCTCTAGCTATACACTTATCACTACCGTCAAAGTGTGCTAGTGTTACCTTACCTAGAGCATTCTGGAAATCTCTTTGCATTGGTGGTCCTCTGTTCTCCACTCTTCCACCTCTTTTCTTCTTTTGGTTGAGGTACTGATCCAAGGTCAATAAGTCACGAATCTTAGTTGGTAAAGAAACATGCTCCATATAGGCGCTTCTCACTTCATCCACTATTGTTCTTGTTCCTCTGAAGCAACCTGTGGCTCCTCATTGGGTGTGAATGTGGGCTGGAATGGTCTAGGAACATACCCTGAGACTACTGTAGCAGTACGCCCTCTAGTGTTTGACTAGTTAGTGGAGCTCGTTTCACATTGTGGCACTTTGTTAACTTGTGGAATTCCTTGATTCAACTCCCCCAACATTTGTTACAACATATCAATCATAGCATCAAATTTTTCTCTGCTTAGGAATTTGGACTATTAGGCTGGCCTGGTGCTTTCCACTTATCTGCCATATCCCTTGATACACTTTCACTGTCACTAGAAGAATCAAAATGGATTCCAAGAATCCCTGAAACTGTCTCTCCTTCTGGAATTGGTGGGGGCTACCAGTGATTTTTCTTTTGTTCTCTGTTGTAATACCTTCTTTCTCTTTCACTCGTAGATGATCACAATTGCATAGCACGTGTTAGAGGCATAGGCTGGCAAGATGACCAGCTCTGATACCATTGTAATAAACCACCCCAATTTTTTGATTTTTAAAACAACTTGTTAGCATCAAAACATGAACAATGAGAATCTACTGAAATCGACTACCTTCCACTTTTTGATCACCCAGATCTTGATGTGGGCAAGGTGAGAGCATATGGTGGCAAGGTTTACATTGCAATGTTGGAAAGAAACCACTTGTTCAGTGGGGTGAGTAGTACTAAAAGAAACCACTTGTGCAATGGGTACAACTGAAAATAAAGAACTTTTCTGCTTTTCAGCGGTGAGTGCAAATCAAAGACCACTTATGTAGTAGGGTTAGTACAATGCAACCGCTTATTCAGTGGTGTAAATCAAGATACCACTTATTTAGTGGGGTAAGAAGCAATACCACTTATTTAGTGGGGTGAGATACAATACCACTTACTCAACGGGGTAAGTAATAAATCCAAAGAAGAGCAAATCATTGAATGGTACTACCAAATCAGTGTTACAATTGGATGCTCAGTACAAATGATAATAACAACTTACAAGCTAGCTGCTAATGAGATAGAGATATGATAGCATCACCCTAAGTACATTCAACCCAATGAAAAGAGATAATCCCAATGAAATGACATCAATATACTTGAGTATAATAACATTAACCTCTACAATCATCACGTCCCCCTCAACACAAGATGTACGACCAACAAGGAGGGCGATCAACTCTCTATATTTCAAATCTCTATTAGAAATTCTGAAACTTTGCAAAACATGTCGCCCAAAGCCTAGGAAGAGAATAGGCCAATACCCAGAATTATATCTCTGTCACCCAAAATTGAATGTGCAAAAAGTGGTATGGCTGGGCTAGAAAATGGTACAGCCAGCAAGCTTAAAACTCAAGAAATCCACTTCAAAATACTCCCAAAGCTCTTCAAAATCAGTAACCACACCAAAATATGCATCTAATAGAAATCATCAAAGCAAATCACTAAGGAAACGAACTAAAATCTTCACCAAGCTCCAATGGCGACTCTTGTAGTGAAGTCACTCTAATGTCCAGCTAGGGAGTATCTCTCAACTTCAAAACTAGAGCTATTTTGAAGGTTTTCGTCTTCAAAGCCCTTGAAGGATTCAATCCCCAATTCGACAACACTTCGTTATCTTCATTCAACATTACCAAAATGAGAGCACAAGGTGAGCTTATATAGAAATTAGGGAACTCAAATTCAAACTCCTTTTCCCTCCAAAAAGGAACGCCCCATCTCCAAAATAAATATTTAATTTAAGTTTATTTTCATTTAACTCCTCAACTAGGTGTCCACCTTAGGAAATGAAAATTGCTTTTTTAAAAACAACTTAATGACCATTGCTTAGGCGTTGAGCACAAGGGGGTCACAATTGATTTTTACTTAAGTCATAAAGTTACATTTTTAGAAGACTTAAGTAATGGCGAATAAATAATATCCAAAAACATCTGAACTCACCAAAGCTAAAACTACAAACCACTGCACTGAACTGCTAGACGAAAGAGGCCAGGACTAAGTGCTAAAAATAGAAAATTGCTAAAAATAGTGAGTCAATTCTCCAAATTAGCTCAATTTGAAACACATTGGAACTTACTAAAAATAGCAATACTACTGACCATGGCCCGAAAAAACCCAGAAAAACCCACAAAAGCCCACTAACAACATCAGTATACTCCTCCCATCATGCTGACATGAATCCTCCAAGGATCTTGGAATTCTCCCAGCTCACTTGGAAGCCTATGGAAAATCTTGGAAATTGGCCAATACTCACGGAACAACATGGCGTAAAAATGGGGACATTACATTAGACTCCCAAACATCCCTTGTGGTAGATCATTGAAAATGTCAAAATTTTAAAAAAATTAATAAGTTTTTTAGACCTTTGTGCCATAAACGCTAACCCTAATGGTTTATGGGCCTCACCCAAACTCTATTCAATCACAAAAAACTTATAAATAGGAATTTTAGCCTCATTCCAAATCACTCCCAAGTTTTAACAACAAAGTTGAAATTTGCAACAACAAGCTACAAGCTTGCAAGAGTGAGAAAGATTGCCAACACATTAGGAAGAGTGAAAGTAAGAGCATGTATAAAGTCTTCATCAATCAAGTATTGAATCAATGCATTCTTCAAGCCTCAAGGTAAGCTTTGGCCCTTCATGACAGTTTCAATTTTTTGTTTGTTTGTTTGGTTGCTTTCAGTTTAGTAATTTCAGTTGACTAATTTAGTAATTAATTGATGCCCTGGGGGTTTACATTGTTAAAATTTAAATTTTAGTTTCATAAATGATCATATTTTTTTTAAATTTAAAAACAGCAATATTTAGGTTTAAAATTTACAATTCAAATTAGGATTTTGTCTTTTGTGTATCTTTTGCTTCTACGTTTTGTGCAACTTGAAGTAAGAAAATGTAATGTCCCCAATCTCTGAGTAGTCACTATGAAGTTAATTTAATTAATTAAATATTAATTTGTCCTGAAATAATATTTTGGATGATTATATTTAAATAATTAATTAATTTATTGTTAAAGTGACTTTTTTTTTTGATAGGTAAGAGGTGAGTTTTATAGTCCTACGGGAATTCGGCCTGGCCCGCACTAGGTGAGATCATAGAGGAGGGATCTCATCCCCACAAATTCATACATACATGATACAACTATTCTATTCAGTCATGATCATACCAGACCATTCTAAACACAACCTACTATTGCCTGATAACACTAACAACAACCAAATCTACCCTTAGAAAAAACAATGTTAAATTTTGCGAATTAGCAAACCAGCCCACCAAAGCATCAAACAAGAGGTTTTGGCTGCCTGTTCGTGATGTTCGCAGAAAATAAAACTAAAACCATGGTACTTGTCTCTTGTGTTCATACAGTTTTTTTTTGCAATTTTGACACTTGATCTAGATTGGGATATCTGCTGCAATTTGTTCTTGATTTCTTCAATGTTACAGATTTTATTTTTCCTTTTCTGCACAATGTGCCATTCTTTACCCTCTCCATTGTTTTGCGCATCTAAAAGTTGAAGGGAAGATTGGGTGGATGTGCACCCATCACTCAAGGTGCGAGGGCCCAATACACACTCAAGGGATTTCGAAGTATGGTTAATTGATGTATTTATCGCAGTTGCTTGAGAATTCTCTATAATGGAGGCAGTGCTAACCGCAGGTGCAGTTGAGCTTCCAGGCACCACTTGTGAGATTTTCTCCAACCTTGCATTAGTTTTTGGAGAAATACTTCTTTCTTGGGTGAACATTCTACAGTATAGTGTTTGGGAGAAGCTTCTTTCCACCATGTAGCTTCCTTTTTTGCTTGGGTTTTATAATTTATTATTTGGACAATCAGCTGCAATGTGTCCCGTCTTGTAGCACTTTCTACATCTGAAGGACACACCTTCATAGTCCAAGGGCTGCGTCCACACTTGTTCCCTGGTGTTCAAGATGATTTCTGCTGGAAGTTCCTTTGAGATGTCTTAATTCCACCAAAATTTGAGCGAAGGTTGTGTGCATATGGTCTGCTGAAGCCACGTCTGTAGCCACAAAATTGCCAATGGCATTGCCTATCGCAGCAAAGCAAGATTCAAACTAGTAATGCAGAGGACGGTTTGGAAGATGAACCCAAACAACCACGACTATGAAGGATTCAGAGATCGGGTTGAAGTTAGGATGCCAAGATTTTAGCATTAGCATGCTTTGTCCCTAGAACCAAGTGTACCTTGAAATTGTGTCCTTGTCTTTTTTGTTGTCAAACACTATCGTAAAAAAACCTTTTGCACACGGTAAAATCTCCAGTTTCTCTTCCATATAAGGCATCCATGATACGGCAATCCAATTGTGCAGATCTGGAAGGGTTGGCCAGAATCAGCTAAACTTTCCAATCAGCCCGTTCTCCCTCAAAACTTCTTCATTCGCTCTCAATTCTTTTAGGACATTGTCATTGAAGTCAATTTTTAGAGGCATTTTGAGATTTCAAGCCAATCGCCTGTATGACGTGTTGCAAAACGCCTTTGATGTAGCGGATTTTGCAGAAGCCATGTGGGTCGTGTCTTTCGTATCGGCAACAAAGGAAGCCAGATCAGGGACACACATCCCGAGAGGCGACACCCTAGGCACCTGTTGAGGAGAGCACACAGCCATTGCACCATTACCTTCCCTAATCGCAGCCCATGTAGGAGCCCACGGTTTGTGGTTTGCAGGAAAAGAGCTAGGGAAAGAAGGAAAGCCCAAAGCAGGATTAGGGCCAGCCAAGCCTGTTGAGACGCCAAGGATAGACCCCCTACTGCAAGAAAAATCAACACCTCGAGCATTTGTAGCGCCAAAAACATTTGCCTTTGCACACAGACTCCCATTTGTAGCCCTAAGATAATTGCGCATTGGAGAAGACTGCAAATCAGCAGTTTTCGACATCGCGGCAAAATATAAGTGTGCCACTTTCAATACTTAATGATTACTTACTAATCACTCTTTATTGATAAAGTGACTTTAATAAATGTGATGCTCAAATATTTAATAAAAGTCACTTTACAATTGCAAAATATTTAATAATGTGGTGAAATATAAAATGGGAGGAGAAAAAAGGAATTAATCATCTTGTGAATTTTATTATTGGAGCATTTTGGAGAGTGTAGCTTTCAGGAGACTCGAGGACGAAAACCCTTGAGTTGGTGGGTTGGATGAAAACCCAATTCTTCTATTGGGTGAATTCAGGTCAAAGTTCACAGTTGGTCTTCATTGTGGGGAAATTTGTGGGGTCTTCTATGCAGATAAATTTTAGGTGTGTTGATCAAGTTTTTAGAATAAGGTATTTAATTTATTTTCTCAAAATAATGTTTAGATGCCAAATTGGTGTTATATGATTCTGAGGATTAACCATATTTGCAATATATTAAAGACAAATCTCAAAAGTGTGGTTCGAAGGTTAATTCATCATAATTAATTCATGCAAATATAACAATTAATCACAACTATTTGTCATATGCCCTAGGATATGAATTCTCTCAGGGTGAATGGAAATGCTATAGGTGAAGGTAGCAATGTAGGTAATGATATCCCACGAGGTGCCAGTACAGGTGGGTCACATAGACTTTCTCAGTACATTCACACCTAGGGAGGAGGAAGAAACCCCACAGGAAGAGGAGCAACCATTGGTGGATGAGGTAATGGCAATTTATGATGAGTATCATACACTTGCTCATTCCATTAGAAACAAAATAACATTGAACCAATACATGAAGCAACGTAAGGATAAGAGGAGAACACAACAAGAGCAAAGACCTTGAAGCCCACATAAGGAGTGTTAGGACTACCTCAAATCCATGAGTTTCAGCTTCTTCTACTACTTTTCCATCTAGTTCAAAGGTAGCCGCAATAGAGCCTAAGGGGAAATGTAGAATGACCAATATTGATGTTGTAAATATGGTGGCAGAGTTATTCAATGTGCGAATTAGAGTTGATGCCATTGACAAATTCTTCTTTGACAATGGCATTCCATTCCATGTAGCTCGCTCTCCATATTATAGGGAACTTGTGGCAAAAATAATCAAAGTAGGGCCATCATATGTGCCACAAAGGGAGACAAAATTGATGACAACAATATTGGATAAGAAATATTTCAAGATTAATATTCTAATGGAGAAAATGAAAGCTACTTGGATCACTATTGGATGTAGCATAATCATGGATATCAAGCATCATCCACTCATCAACATTATGGTCTCTGTTTACTCGGTAATGCTAATTTAACAATTAACAGACAGTAAACATAAATACATAACAACAACAATAAAACATATCAATTACCCAAAAGCACATAAAATATGTCATGTATTCCTTCATTCATGAGATAGACAATAATTACGAAATACAAAGTGTATGCGATCCTTTGACGGAGTAAGCAAACATAGTATATACAGAATGGTCGATGGTCGCTGAGAATTGCCAACTGTCAACAACTATACTCCAACTATCGAGAACTACTTTCTGATTACATCCAACAATTATTTACTTTTGCTGATTACAATATTATTTATTTATTTAGTGCATTTGGCTAACTACATCAGCCTCCCCAAATAGAAAGTCGGATTCCAGACGACTGGCAAACAAAATTGGAAGAAAACAATACAGCATGCTATCTAGTGGAAGGATGGATGAGAATACGTCCCTGTAGTTAGATGGACGAAGGAGGTCAAAGTAGAGGTTTGAGCACTGAGCTGGTGAAGCTTGTAGATTTCCTCTGTCCGCAGTTAAGGTGATGTGCTGCTATCAGTTCCCTCTCCCTAGCCACCTTCACCATGTGCATAGCCTCTTTTAATTGGTGTTTCACCTTTTCAATTTCCTTGTCTTTGGCTTCAATCTAGGTGTTTTTTTTTTGTTGATTCCATATCTTTAGCCTGAATCTGATTGTTCTTTTTTGCCAATTCTATTTCTTTGGCAGCTACTTTTTCTTGTTAGGCCTCAGTGAGATCTGTTTGTTGTGCTAATTGGCTTTGGAAATGTTGGTTAAGGGCATATGCCTCGGTGTGCACCCTCTGTGATATAGATATGGCCTCATCAATTTTGCTGGTAAGCTGAAGATTAGATGCTTCTTGACGCTTCAACTTATAAAACAATTCTTTGTATGCAATCTCTATGCCAAAAAGAGCCGAGATTAGTTTCCCATCTCTCCCTTGGAACGTAGGCTTGGTGGGGTACCATCCTGCCAACATCTTGTTGGTCTCAATCTCTGGCCAACCTCTGGAAATGGAAAGGCTAATAAACTCATTCTCACAGCTGGTCCACATGAATGCTAAAATACATTAGGCCTCATGCCATGCCAATGGAGAGTGGGCACGGTCCAACCGATGGGAAATATTGACCACCTCCTGTATGACTGTAGCTATGGGCTCCAAACTCTGAATATATCTTTGTATAGAACCCAATGGATCAGTCTCATCTGGTTTGGGAATCTCAATGATTATCCCTTCTGAATCATTGGATTCCTCCTCTACAGGAGGAGGGGTTGCAATCGTGGGTAGTGTGGGAGTGATTACTAGTAGAGTGGCTATTGGTGGAGTGACTACCGTTAGTTGTGGTATTGGAGTTGGCTCCTCTTCTTGTGCATGCACTAGCTTTGTTGTAGGAATAATCAGTTATGTACTCTCCCTTGTGGATAGAACCACGCTAGGTTGCTCGAAAGCCATCTCAATATCCTCTGGTGAATCCAAGGGGGGGAAATCTTGAACTCGAATGAGAGTGCCAAGGAGTTCTAGCCAACTGTCAATCTGTGGTGTATGTATTGGTGACTCCTGCACTACCGCTGTGCTTGGTAAGGCTATGGGGGCCGTGGGTTGAATTTCCTCAGTTGCCTCTTCAGTTACTATAGTCAGAATTACTGGGACTATGGGTTGAGTCTCGACATCTGCAAACACCACTTCGGCTGTGTGAGTGTCTATGTGTGTGGTGCTAGTAGTAGAAGAGGTTATGGCAATCTATTCATATTCTTTGCTGCTATCCTTACCTCCCCTTGCTATTGCTTTTTGTTTTGTTTTCCTTTTCCTTTTTCTTGTTTTTGTTTCTTCCCCTGTAGTTTCCTGTGTGTTCAATGTAGTCCATCAAAATACTATAGGCCATGAATTGTCATAATTGGCAACCGGCTGGAATTTTCCCATTTGGCAGCAGGCACTTGTGTATATATGGCATCAAAAAATAAAGCAATCACATGTTGGGTCATACAGAATGCCTTGTGTCTACACGCTAGAAGTTCTCTTATTCATTTTGACAGATATTGTGCCTAGTTGTAGATTTTTCGTATGCTCAGGCCAATCATGTAATCCACCATCTGGATGGCTATGTTAGACACTCGACTGGATCTTGTCAATCTGCATTTAATTAGGTCCATGAGGCATTTCCATTCTGCGTTTGCCAACATTTACTTACACAGTCCCTATTGCTTGCATTCCAAATAGTATCTTTTTCTTTTTGGGTTAAATCCGGCCTACATATTCTTTTAATAAAAAGCCAGTTTTTGTTTTGGGGCTATTTTTGCCGTAGGTTTGGCAGTTATAGTTCTTGAGGATGGTATCTCAAAAACCCTTCTAAGTTATTGAGCAACCCATGTATCCAACAATAGTTCTATGTGTACACTAGTTATAATTGATCACCATTGATTTTAAATAAGGTTCAAAATCACGTGAATTAAAAAAGGGAAACTGCGCAACCTTGTCTACTTGAGCATGTTGGAGTGTGAGTTTCAGTGGATGGTCATTGGGATTGTCCTACCACCACGCTCTGCATTCATTCCTTGTAAGAGTTTCCCATGTCAAGGAGTCGGAAGTCACATTATCATTTTTTCCTTTGTCCATTTTCCCCAATGCTGCTAGAATCTTTGGCCTATAGATTGCTCGTTTACCCTTGTTGTTGCCACTGGCATCCATTTTTTCTTGAATTTGTAATCGCTGAGTTGCACCACTTAATTTAATTATCCCAAGTTTTTACTAGTTATTAGAACTGCCTGCCTGTTCAATGCAACACTGGAGCCAATTGCTTAAAGGCTTGATGAATGGTACAAAATTGAATAGAATCGCCGATGGATGTCGTACTATCAAGGAACTAGAACTTTGTATTGTGCAATTGAAAGGAATCCTTACTGTTGAATGAATCCTCACTGTGTCGTATGGAATTTCTTGTCCTCGCCATATTGTTTAGGTTTCTATCTTCCATCGTACCCTTAGAGTTTTTGGCTTCCACCATATAGTTTGGTAGAGTGCTGGCTGTACAATATGGAGGTGTTGAGAATGTACAGTATGAAGTTGCCTTGACCGTACAAGACTATTCTGATCCAATCGTATGATGCAAAGATGTCGAGGCTGTACAAAAGGAAGATGTTGCCACTGTACTATATTATTTTTTCTTCTCCGTATGGTGATGGAGCTGTTCCTGATGACCGATTGTACGGTAAAAGGAAATGCTGGCCATACTATCTATGTTTTCAATTTTCGCCATACTGTTTGGCTATGAAATCCTTGGCGTATGGTGTTATGCTGTACTATATGTAGAAGGGTTAGGCATTTGTGGTTTTCTTGTTGCTGTATGCTACTAATGCCTTTGTCCAATCCAAACCCTTCCTATCGTCGTATGGTTTGCTTCCAAGGCTATACGATGATGACCTTCCTTGCACGATAAAAAATCCTTTGCTGCCGTACAATGTGAATGCTTCCCTTTGGCCATACTTTATAATGATATTTTGCCCCAACTTTATCATTTAATATTTTAATGTTTTTCCACTTTGAAATTTTAATTTTTTTTCTTTAATATTTTAATAATTGCCAATTGAATTTTTTTTATATTTCCACCTTTTAATTTTTAATATTTCCTAACTTTAATATTTTAATATTTTTTCTCTTTGACAATTTCCACTTTGATTTTTTGCTTTCTTCCAATTCCTGCACTTCAATAATTTTTTTCCTTTTATGTCTATCTTCTTCTTCATTTTTACTTTTTCTTTTTTGTCTTGTCCGCTCAATTTTTGTTTGAAATTTTATTTCTGAGGCTTGGTCTCTTATACTTATTAATTCTGATTTTCTGTAATTCACTTTCCCATAGCTTGTTCTAAGGTATATTATTTTCAAGGTTGGATATTGTTTTCGAAGTAATCATGGCCTTTTGTAACAGTCATATTCACAACAGGTTCCTACGTATTTGAGATCAAATATTTTTTGTAATAATGGTGGATTTTCCATACCTTTATAATTTTGATTGTCGTCTATGTACATGCCTCCTCTTAGTTGGTACCGTTTCACTTCATCCCCCTCAACTATTGGTGGTGTGGTTGGATTATGTACTGCGTGCCATAACCTGTTAGAAGTCGGTAATGCAGGTGGCTTCATGTTATGGTTTGTTTCCCATTGAATTACATCTTCATTATATTCATCCCTTTCCACTACAAAGTGGTGTTTGGCCATGAACATTGGCTATAGGCTAGGGTCTTCTTCCTCCTAGTCTTCCAAATGTTCTTCTGTATGCTATTCATTGGTGGTCTTCCTCTTGTTTTGCTCTTCATCTAGTTCGTAGCTGATGTATCTTCTTCTTGGGCGTGAATACTTGATCACTTTGTCTCATTCAAAAATATGTGTTGGCATGTCATCCACCCTGGCCACTCTCTCTTTGTATTCTTCATACTTTGGAGGAAATGTCCGACTTGTTACGACTTTGTCCTCTTCTTCTCCTTCAATCTCCCCGACTTGCAGCATATTGCAATCATGCTGGAACACTTCGTAGTCTTCCATTTTCTAGTGAAAAAGTCCATTGAGTGAGCTCGTTTCGTCTTTCGAGCAATGCTAGAGGTCAAGACACCTTCGTCATTTGGTTCCATAAATCTTCTTTCTTCATCTATTATTGGTCCTCCTTTCGACTCCGAGTTTAACAATGCCATTTCTTCGTTCACTGCTTGATTTCTCAAATGGATCACGTACTTCCTCCCATTGTTTTCTATGGAAACTGTATTTCGTTTCCAGTTTTGGTCAGCCTTGGTTGCAATCAACCATCCTCTCTCGAGTAATGCATTATGCCTTTTTATCCAATAGAATGACCACGAAATTCAATAGGAACATTTGGGCCTTGATTGTCACCTTTTGCAGCATCAATGTTCCTAATGACTCAATGCCATGCTAGTCGGTGCCCACCAATTGGAATGTCGATGGCCAGACTGTTGGCTTCTCGAGGCACTTCCATGTATCTTCGGGAAGTACATTGACTCTCAATCCTCTGTTGACAAGTGTTCATTAGGCTCTTCCCCCTGATCTCCATCTGTATGATAACCAACTTCTTCCCTATGTTCACCGTTAGCAACATTGGATTGATGACTTGTTCGTCTTCAGGTGGTGGCTCCACTATCATTCCTTTTCTTCGACCTTCATGTTGCCTACTTTGATCATCACCAACCATGTCTGTGATTGCCTCTCCCAGTTGTGGCATTGTTTGGAGAAGGTTTGTCACTTTGATTGGTATGGCCATATGTAGCATCTTCCGTACGATGTTTCGTGGGAGGTTCTTCGTTCTTTTTCCATCGCCTATTCTACTTCAAATTTGGCTTCTCACAGTCGTTCCTTTTCTGTATGAGGATCTGTCATGTCCCCGAAAATATAACACTCTAAGATACAAATAAGTGAAAATGAATAACACAATACATATTAAAATTATAAAAGAAAATATTATCGTTTTAATATATTTATAATTACAATCATCATAAGATAATATTGTAATTATAAATATATATCGACGATACACAATAAAATACATTAATATAAATACTATCATAATTATCAAATAATTATTAAGAGATAATATTATAAATATTAAAATATACATATTTAAATAATACATATAAATAATACTATAAATAAATATAAATAATATTACAAATAAATTAAAAATAAAATAGTAAAATGTAATACACATCAAAACAAAATAATAAAATGAATATAATTTGAGATATCATTAAGGAATGTTTAACTAAAGGTCATGTCCTTGTGTGGGGTTATCTCTATTCAAAAAGATGCCTCTCTTCATGGAGGTATAAGGATATAAAATGAGTTCGTGGGATGTGGGGAAGAAAAAAGGAAAAAGATATATTAAATACACATCAGATTTTAAGAAGAAGATGGAAGAGTAAAGGAATGAAGATGTAAAAAGGAGATCTATCAATAATGTGTAGAGAACAATAAAATAGAAATTAGAAAGGTTTGGAATTAGTTTTCAAAAGGCAACAATCATTTCAAAAGGTTGTGCCTCTTCTAATGAATGTCTCTTTTTAAAAAGATACATCTTCTCATTTGAATGTGAAGATATAAAAAGAGAAAGAATGAGATAAGTATAGGGAGGAAGAAGGAAATAGAGAATAGAATGGGAAACAAGAGATAAAATATAGATTGCAGATCATCTGAAATCTATAAAGACAGGCAGATGGGAAGTGGATAAAGAGTAAATATAAAAGGGAATAAAAGATCATAAAATGAAGAAGAAGGTTGAAAATATTATTCAAAATCTTGAGAAGAGCAGATCTAATGTGTGTGCAAGATAAATGATTATATCACAAATATACCAGCAGATGAAGAGCAGATTATGAAGACTTGATTTGCAGATTTTATGAAAGAATTGTGGAGGAAGAATGGGTAGTGAAAGGAATAAAATGGAATGTGAATAAAGGAAGGAACATAATATGATTTGAAAGGCAGATTAAGAATAAGAAAATAAGGATCAACAACTATAAGAGGTATTTAAGTGATAAGTTACAGCCCCAACTATATTAAGCTTGTGATTCTAGGACAAGATTCAAGATTACAGTGGTATCAAATCATCTTTCCATCCCGTGCATGCTTGAGCTAGTTGCTTGCTTGCTTGAGCTACTTGCTTACATGCTTGAGCTGGTTGCTTACTTGCTTGAGCTGGTTGCTTGCTTGCTTGAGCTATTTGCTTACATGCTTGAGTTGGTTGCCTACTTGCTTGAGCTAGTTGCTTACATGCTTAAGCTGATTGCCTACTTGCTTGAGCTGGTTGCTTGTATGCTTGAGCTACTTGCTTGTCTACTTAAGCTACTTGCCTACTTGCTTGAGCTGATTACTTGCATGCTTGAGCTGGTTGCTTGCATGCTTGAGCTAGTTGCTTGCATTCTTGAGCTGCCTACTTCTCTACTTGAGCTAGTTGCATACTTGCTGGAGCTACTTGCTTGCATGCTTGAGCGGCTTGCTTGTCTACTTGAGCTGCTTGCCTATGTGCTTAAGCTACTTGCCTACGTGCTTGAGTTGCTTGTTGCCTGCTTGAGCTACTTGCTTGTGTGCTTGAGCTACCTGAGTTACCTCATCTAGACGATGAAGGACAACTTATCTTAAGAGCCAGAATTTATCCTAGACACTAGAGAAAGGAAATTGAGAAACATGATCATTACCGAGTATCTAATCAAATGGAAGGGACTCCTTGAAGAAGATGCCACATGGGAAAAGGAAGAAACTATTAAGGCAATTAAAGATAAACAAAATTTAGGAAGGGCAAACCATAAAGGCCCTTGACTAGAACAAGAAATAGTTTTCAATATAAAACATATTACATTACAACGATGAGTGCATATAAGAATTAAGGCGGATACACCAAAATATAGGGTATCCATAAGGCTTGAGAAGTGAAAGGCTCGCTTCTAGGATTATAAGGTTGGATACACTTGAGAAATCAAGTATCCAGAAGGCTTGAAAAGGATGTTACAATCTTTTTCAGGATTCTAAGGCTGGGTACACTTAAGAGTAAGGTATCCAGAAGGCCTGGAAGAGGTGTCACAATCTTTTCCAGGATTACAAGGCTGGGTACACTTAGAAATAAGGTATCCAGAAGGCCTGGGAAGGGATGTTCCAAATCTTTTCACAAGAGGGCTGGATACACTCCATAGTGAGATAACCAGAGGGCATGGGAAGAGGTGTTACAACCCCTTTTCCTAGGATTCCAAGGCTGGATACCCTTAAATAAGGTATCCAGAGGGCCTGGGAAGAGATGTTTCAAATCTTTTTCCAGGAGGGCTAGATACACTCCATAGTGAGATATCCAGAGGGCCTGGGAAGAGGTGTCACAACCCCTTTTCCCAGGATTCCAAGGCTGGGTACCCTTAAATAAGGTATCCAGAGGGCCGGGGAAGAGATATTCTAAATCTTTTCCCAGGAGGGTTGGATATACTCCATAGTGAGGTATCCAGAGGGCTTGGGAAGAGATATTCCAAATCTTCTCCCAGGAGGGCTAGGTACATTCCCCAATGAGGTACTCAAAGGGCTTGGAAAGAGATTAGTTGTAAAAGGATGTTACAATCTTTTTCTAGGATGAAGACCACTGTACTGGCAAAGAACGTCAAGAGATCAAGGAAGAAAAGAATTATAAGGATTGCTTGAGGACAAGCAATGTCAAGCGGGGGAGACTTGTGATGTCCCCATCACAAAAGAAAATCTAAGATAAGTATACATTTAATATATTTATATATTTGCATTCAAATAGAGTAATCATTATAGAACATTTTCATTTAACTCATATATATAAACGTGACTAACTTGGGTACCGTTGGTGACAGATTAGAAGAAGAGATCCTAGAAGAAACTAAGATGTTTTTGCTTGAGGACAAGCAAAGTTGGGAGGGGAGGACTGTCATGTCCCCGAAATTAGAACACTCTGAGATACAAATAAGTGAAAATGAATAACGCAATACATATTAAAATTATAAAAGAAAATATTATCCTTTTAATATATTTATAATTACAATCATCATAAGATAATATTGTAATTATAAATATATATTGACAATACACAATAAAATAAATTAATATAAATACTATCATAATTATCAAATAATTATTAAGAGATAATATTATAAATATTAAAATATACATATTTAAATAATAAATATAAATATACTATAAATAAATATAAATAATATTACAAATAAATTAAAAATAAAATAGTAAAATATAATACACATCAAAACAAAATAATAAAATGAATATAATTTGAGATATTGTTGGCGTAACAATTAACACCTTTGGAGTGCAAATTGGTACGGACAGCTATGCACACTGCGTAATGAGTGCTCTTCAAACTAGGAGGGGAAGCTCCCTCATATGATAAAATACGTGGAAAAGAAAAGTAATCTAAATCCTATCTTTTTGTTCTCAGCTGGAAGAGGCACAAGGTTAAGAAAACTAAGAACATTGCAGCTAAGGATTTTCTGGTTTCGCAGATCATTAACTACAACTAAACTAACTACTTTAAATCTATCCAGTTTCCTCAAGAAAACAGAGCATGGGGAAATGGAGTAGGAATGTTCTATACGATAAACTTTAGGTATAGTTTCACAACGTGAAGGCAAGGTGGGCACAATTATTTGGTCGGCTGGGAAGAAGTTTATTGGAAACGACAAATATACGATAAACCGGGTACAACTTCACAACATGAGGGCAAGGTGGGCACAACTATTTGCTTGACTCAATAGGCTTATTAACACACACATCAAACGATAAGCTTTAGGTACAAATTTGTAACATGAAGGCAAGGTGGGCACAACGATTCACTCATCTGAATAGGCTTATTAAGAACAAACAAAGAATAGCCAACTAGGACAGCAAATTGCATAGGCGAAACACGCATACAATAAACGATCAACTAGCCACTATATTTAACTAAGACGAGCATTCACCATAATGACAACATGAAACCCAAGTGGCATAACAATTCATCATTATAGCAAAAACTTGTGAACAGATACAGAATCAACAATATTACAGGCAAGGTGGGCATAGCATATATTACTTTCTCATGCAAAATTTATGTACAAATGAGCAAAAGCTCTTATTTATAGACATCAAAAGGTGTAGGGAACCCTAAAATCACCTTGAGTCAACTTACAGTCTTGCAATGCATGCGAGATTATTGCTAAACCCTAATAAAGCAAACTATACAGTTAATTGGAAAGCTACCATCAGTTAACCGGTACATTTAATCTAAATGGACAATGTGCAAGCATGCATGTCCTTATTGAAAGCAAGTTAACTGGAGCACTACCATCAGTTAACGTAAACCCTAACAAAACTCCAAGTCTTGCAAGATATCTCCGAGGATAAAGATAGACATGTGTGGATCCCGCAAAGAAAATTGAAGATGAAAGTCGAGTTCTAATTGCATGCTCCGGATTCTGTCCTCACAGACGACTGTAGGTTCTAACTGACTGATCACTGGCTGATATCTCAAACAACCAACCTCTCCACGAGGTTGTTGACTGCGTCATCATCTGGGGGTCGTCACATGCCTTAACTGACAATTCACTGCTTGTCAACAATTTGAGCAATCTTGGAAATCTTTACACACTCAAACTAGCATTTCACTGACTTATAACTTTGGTGGCTCCGTAATTGAAGTGATGGCCACTATCTCTTCTGCAGCTTGATGTCTCTGACGCTTTTCCTTAATGAAAGAGTGTTGCATGATGAAACTGTGAGGTTTGACTGCGCACACTCTAGTTGTGAGAAATGCAAACGAACTTGCTGCATACACAAAATTCCAACGGTATCAACCCTCGAAACCGACTTTGGAAGACAATCGGCCATACGAGGCATGCAACCATATGGATTTAAGTGACTACGCCTGTCAACCCTCTGAATGCACTTTATACAAATCGGTCTCAGCTTTTCTGATGAAATCATGAATTAAGACCGATTTGGTCTTGAATTTAGTCTGCGTGTATTGCACTCTGAAAAACTTGCCTGTTGATTGTGAACACAGCCATATTTTGACAAGTTTTTTGGAAAGCTAAACATAGCCTGCTGAGGCAAAAAATAGCCTAACGGAGAATAATTTTCACGAAAAAAATTTGAGATATGGGTTTTGCCCAAAAAAAGATTCTAAGACAACCCAAAATGTTAGAAATGCGAAAATTTGACTTCTACTCGATCATGCAAGGAATTTTTAGTTGAGAAAATTAGAGCCTTGAGAATTGATGCTCTGGAGTAAATTTTCCTGAAGAATTCTAGCACATGGGTTTTCTCGAGGAAGCTATTCTGAATAAACCCAGAAGATTTGTTTTGCCAAAATTTTCCTTTTCTTCAAACATGCGAATGGAATTAGAGATAGAAGATTGAGGTTTTGATGCTTTTTCTTCTGCTAAAATCGCCAATTTCTCTTGAATTATGCTGATGAATTCGGACTTGCACCTGCAAAAGGAATGTTTTGATGTCTTTACTACTGATTGCTGATGAAAATTCGCCCAACTTTGAAGGAAAATTCGCCTCTGCCAAGTTGGATGAATTGAAAATGGACGCCATGCTTGCACAAATAGAGCAAAATCGCACCATAAAAGCATGACTGCAAGATTTAAAAACCTTGACTGTGAAAAGAATTATCTGATTGGACCCCCTCCAGTTGAACTGATACTGACTCAAAGTCCCAGATTACGAAATAATAATAAAATATTCATCTTGCTTTCACATGCAATTTTAATATTTAATATTAAAAAGGGCGCCATTAATGAATTAATGAAGAAAATCGTCACTTTTAATGCAAACATGCAAAAGTCGAAATTTAATATTATTTTGATAAATTAGGAAGAATCTCAGCATACTGATTCCGAAAGTCAAAAATTAACTCTCCAGGCGTCCGTTTGCACAAGTTATGAGATTTTTCGCTAACTTCCTACTTTATAGCTGACTGCAAATCACAGTTGACCATGTTTAGCTCTAAATTCCGGGTGACTGAGTGATGCTGTGACTGAACCGAGATAACCAACGCGGAACCTACAAAGCAAGGATGAGATGTCTGCTAGGAGCTGCAACTGCTAAAATCAACGTTTGACACCCCAAAAAATTAGGCGCCTTTGATTAAATTGATTTTCAGGCACCATACTTTCTCCATTCTGCCATCTGACGCTTCAAACTGCTGCTGACGACGAATGGTGAACCCTGCTGACTGAATGGTAGGCTCACTGCGTGACTGGAAGTATTCCGCATCCATCGACTGTATGGAAGGCACCAGAAAGTTGCCATGTGAACAAAATGTGAAACACAAGGGGAAAGAAACCATAAAAGAGGCTCTAGGCCATAGGGTAGGGTGTATGGTTGTATGTATTGTAGGCAAAGTCAGCAGCCTTGCTGCCTCAGGAGAATATTTATTCCTGTTGTTTGCATCATTATAAACTCCAGATTTAGATCAAAGAAGGAAAGAATGACACATTTTAGCCTTTCTTTTCGGTCTTCGTGTTCTAGGTTGTAGCTCTTTTCAGTATCATTCTGTTCAGTTCAGATTTCAGCTTTTTTATCAGCAGATTTAGTGATAGATATCCTGAAAGTAGCATATTTCAGCATTCAAATTGGAATTTTGTAGCCCAGATATTAGAATTCCAGATTTTAGTGCTGATTTATTTTCCATCTATAACAGCAGGTTTCTGTTATACAGACACAATAACTCATGACATTAAATGTTCTTGCATCTTGTAATCTCATTTATAAGATTTTTGAATGAAAATCTTTGTCAAGAATGAGCGAAGTTGTATCTTTTAACAAATAAGCTCAAGGTTTGTACCCATCAACCAACATCTGATAGAGTTCATCTTGTTCAACCCATGTTGCTTCATCTTCTTGTTCAAATGGTTTTAATTATAAACTCTAGATTCAGTTCAAAGAAGGAAAGAACAACATATTGTAGCCTTTCATTTTGGTCTTCATGTTGTAGCTTAGCAATTTTCAGTGTTGTTCCCTTTGGTTCAAATTCCACCTTTAAGTGGCAGATATAGCGGTAAATTTCCTGTTAGTAACATGTTTCAGCATTCAAATTTGGAATTTTACACCTCAGTTTTGAGATCTACAGATTTTAGGTGCTGATTTGTTTCCCAGCTATAACATCAGGTTTCTGTTGGAAACAAAACATAACTCATGACACTAAGTGTTCTTGCACCTTGTAATCCCACTTCTAAGAATTTTGACATCCTTGTAAAGTAGGCAGAGAGAAATTGTATCGTATTGCAAATAAGCTCAAGGTTTGTTCCCATCGACCGGTATCCTATGAGTACAATATGAGTGCTAATTATAAACAAACAAGCCAAGGGATAATGTTTGATTATTGGTATAATACATATCTATATGTCAAGAATTATTATTGAAAAATCAGGACAATGATTGTCTGTCCTCATTGAATAATTGAAATGTGGAGAGAGTTGTTTTTTTGTGCGTGTGTTTAGGAACTGATTTTTGTTTTAAGCTTCTGGTAATCTACATATACAATTTTAAATTAATTGCATGTTTCATTTACAGATACTCTGCTGCACTTGACTCCTTGAAGGAAAATGATGGCCTGATCGTTTGTTTGCAGTTGAAGAACTGCCAAATTAATGATGAGAGACTCTTCGAGGTAAGTAATTCCTCTCAACAAAAACTAAAAATACATCTTCATCCTGTTCGGGCCATGATGCTAGGCAGGTGGTTATTTGTTCTCTATTTTTCTTATAGGGATGGCCTATGCTGGAGTTGCATATAAATTTATTGCAGAGGCCTCATTTGCATGGAATTGCATCTTCAGCAATTTCTTGTTTAAGGAGGAAAATAATTTTTTTGTTTTAGCTTATGAAAGTGTTTGCAAGTCCAAGTATACTGAAGATATCCCAAGCTAAGAAGCTATTTTAATCATCCCCTTAATCGTTCTGCTTGATGGTGATTGTAATTTTTATATTGCCTGTGTGAAGAAGTTTCACTTCTATTTTTCATCTGCTGAGAATTTTATAGTGGAATATCTGTTTGTCACAAATTGCAAATACCTGCACTTCTTTTTCTATATATGTCTGTAGTAACAATTTACTACCTGGTGCAAAACAATTGTTTCTATGCCATGATTTAACTTATTGAAGATTATGCTTATTCTATGTTTGCAAAATAGATCATGGGAGCACAGTGTTTCCTTGCGTCCAATTAAAAAAGTGCAACAAAGATTCCAGCTGTTGTGCAGCTCTGGTAGGTTGCTGGTTTAACTTGCAGAAAAATATCTAATCACTGAAGATAGTTGTCAATTTCTCAAACTTTTTATCAAGATATTAAAGTGCCACTAGCTTAATCAAAATCCATCTCGGATACCACTTGTGGTAAACTGCTAATTATATAGATACAAAAGCTATGTAGAATAATGAGTACTTGGTATTTAACATATCTCAAAATGAAGTGATGTCTTACAACAATGGTTCATAGACATTTATGATGTTGAATCCTGTTGACGTGGTTTTTGAGACCGCACCAACACAGAACAGAGTCGCCCAACGGACGCTCTATTCTCTCTTGATCAAAGTATTCCGCACGCTAAGATTGCCAGAAAGTTCGTGCGTTCAACTCCAAGGTTCCTTTAGTGCGAATAGGCTCAGTTTGGCTTGATGTGATATTGCTGGTATGTCAAGGGGACTTACGTAGTTGTTCAGACTTCTCGCAGTTAGCAGTTGATATGTAATTGGAAGGGGATTCTTACGTGTATGATTTGGCAATGTGTATCCTTTTCTAAAATTAACAAGAAGTATGCGGAAAGTAAAAGGGAAAGGGCCTAAGAAATTTGTACTCTATTCTAAATGCAAGGTATGTGGGGCTTCGTCTCAATAGACTTCAACCAGATTTCACCTAGCCTCCGTCGGACAGCCTCAGCAAAATCGGTGCAATCTTCAAAGGGGATAGCAAAAGATATTCAAGTTATAGTTTAACATACGTACACCATCAGAACAACGCATATAAGTATGTAAGCCATAACCGAAGTTAAACAAGATGATGTCCAGTTGACCACGCAAGGCAGACTTATCATCAACAAGCCGCTAGTGGTATGGAATAAAATGAAGCTATCTCAATGAAATACCACACACCAAAGTAAGCTACTTGCATGAATTTAATCTACTTGGATAGGAAAGGAAGAAGAAACCTTGCTAGCATTTCATGACAAGACGAATTTCACCATCAATGAAAAGATCTATTATCATAAAATGTATTACACAACAATCTCCTCAAAAGTTTTCAAAAGGGAAAACTTTCTCTCTTCTCCAAATTATGCAAAAATGCTCTACACTACTACACTATCTAGCTCTAAGGCTAATGCTCTCTCAATGTCTACTCTGATTCTGAATCCTAATCTTGATGTCTTACAAATGAGGGGGACTCCCCCTTTTATAGCTAGCCAAGTCCCAAAGGACGGCTAGGGTTACAATCAATAGAGTGGCCAGAATCGTGCCACCTCAGCCCTAACCCTAAAAACTGCCAGAATAGGGAGTGGTACATTAAATGAATCAAAGATTCCCACTCACTCCCAAAATAGCAAATGTAATAAATGCTCAGTCTTCTAGAAGATCCTCGTCCAGTAGTGTGTTCCCATTAGCCTTCTCTCTGACTGCCAACTCAACAAATCTGCTAAGTACGGCCTCAACCTCCTCAACTGAAATAGATGGAACACAATCTAACTGAAACTCTAACACTGTAACTGAGTGCTCGTGCCTCGTACAAGATTTTCTCCAAGCAGCCAATGAGTCCTGCGTGTTCTGGATCAAAGTGGAGAATGTAGCAGTATTTTCAAAGTCATCTTGTACGAAGGTCTTAACATCTGCGAAGAAGGGAACCAGCAAACCCCTCAAATTATCAAAACTTATCTCCTCTGGATTCAGCCGCCTAGCAAAGATGGCCTCGAAGGTGTTCTGAACTCCATCTATAATATTGGCCATAGCCTTGTGAATCCTGGCTGAATCCGCCTGTGCTGCATCAAAGAAGCCACGCCCTGTGATAGCCGAAGAATACCATCGAGAGAAATCATATCGGTCATTCGCCTGAATGACACCTCCATCAATCAGCAACTGCAATGGCACATGCCTCAACGCCTCAAGACGCTGGATCACCTTACTCTGATAGATAGAGGCATCGCCCCAAGCATGATCCACCGCGTCCATCCGTGCCAAAATAGTAGAGGCCTGCTGAAAAGCAAAGGATAGGTCCTCCATGAATTTCTCTGTCTCCGTACGAACCCCTGTGACCCATTTGTCTGCCTCTTGTGCCATCTTCCCCAACTCTACTAAGCCGCTGATCGACTCTCTAGGAATATCTGCTGGAGGCTCTATCACTGGTACATCCTGCCCTCGAGAACGAGACAACTGCTGAACATATCCAACTAACGCCTTATGTTCTCGTTTCAACTTCTTATATTTCCCTTCTTTCTTGAATAATCTATCCTTGAGGGCAAGGAAGGAGTTATCACACTCCTCAACAATCTGTGCACCAGTAGGGCGTCCCAAGTCAAGAGTGGTGACCACATAGTTTTCCGGAGCTGCTTCATTCCGGTCACACTCGACTCGTGGGACAGCAACGTGAAGGGTACGAGAGCCATCCTCATCTGTGGAGATCTTCGAAAACTTTCTTGCCTTCTTCTTCGGTGGAGGAGCACTGATCCGGTTTAAAAACTCTTCCATCTCAACTGCTGGATCAATCTCCTCGCTCGGGCTCCTTCGCATTCTATCCCTTAGCCAATCGGGCACCTCATATAATATATCAAAGGCCGCTGCTCTCGTGCCTCGACTTCTCTAACCTGTTCCACTTCTTCCTCATTCTGGCGAGGCTCATCGTCCTCAAGTGGCTGAGTGTCACCTGACACTATATCATCATCGTCGCCATCATTCATGGCCGCCTCTATCTCCTGCTGAAATTGAGGGTCAATAATTGTCCCCTCATCATCCTGCTGATCCTGATCAACCCTAACAGGTACATTGGCGCTCTGGCCAATCGACTCCCTCCGTGGAGGCTGAATATCACTCTGTATCTCCGGTACCTGATTCACTGCAATTCTCTGATCAACAAATAAAGATACCTCCTGTATGCTTGGAGAACGTGTCTCCAAAGGTACTGCTACTGTAACTCGTGGAGGTTCTGGCTGAATTATTTCTTTCTTTCTGGACTCTGGTCCTCTTGTGATCTGTTTCTTCCTTCCTGTGGTGGGCGTCCTGTGATCTCCCATCAAGTTGTAAGTCAAGGCAATTGACCTACTTTTCAATCTGCTCACCTTTCTATCAACCCATGCCCTGGTGAATGTCATAACCGGGATAGAGAGAGTATCAAGATCAGCAACCTCGGGCTCTGACCAATCAACAGGCGGAAGTGGAGTGTCCCGAACGGCTGCATAGTCTGGATGAACAACATCCATGTCCTCATTAACCTGGTCCGGAACCGGAACTACCTCACACTCCCTGATCAGAGTAATCGGCAATCTAGAGAACATCCTCTTTCTCACTTCAATCTCATCAATTGCATCAGCCCAATAATCCTCAATGGTGGCCTTGTGTTTGAATTCCTCTGACAACACCCAGTTGATGTTATGGTGCGGGTCATAGTGTTGTCTACTAGTGTGATATGAGAAATGATAAAATTGAAGCTCACTTTCAGCTTCTCTACATGCCTGTATCGAAGGACAAACCTCGTCCGAGTTGCCCATCACAACTGGAAACTCTATCCCTCCTTTCTTCTTTTTCTTCTGGATTTTGTCAAAGGCTAGCAACTGTCTAGCTATCTCTAGCATGATTATTTTATCGTTGGGTACTTAGGCAGCCTATAAGGGTATGAAGAAAATCCTTGCAGCCTAATGTATGAAAATCTTGGAAATTGAATAAACCAGCACCCATACCTTTCAATTAGCTCCTGGGCATTTCTAGAGATTCTGCACTGTAACCTCTCCTGAAGCAGCCTCGTGATGTACATGGTGAATGAATCGTTGACACGCTTGTAATGGGTTGTGCTCGAAAGGTGCAACTGCGTACACGCCTCATGAATTTTGAATTGGTGGGAGCCACAACCGATGGGTTCCTTGTAAGAAATCCCCCTGTACCTCGTCATCCGTGCCAACATGTAAATGAGATAGGAACTCATGTAAAATGTCTTTGTCCTCCGCAAACTCAGGAGCTGCTCATGTATGTTATCGCTGATCATCTCAGCCCAATTGACATAATCCTTTCCTTCTAACACCAGGTTGATATAATAAAACATCCACGGCTCAAAAATATAAGACTGTGGGCAACCACCAACCCTGCTCAGCAACATGACGAGATCACAATATTCTTGTTTCAGGTCCTCTGCTATGATCTGCTTTGGCAGCTTCGTACGAGACGGCCTCGGAGTGCTCATCCAGTGAGTGTTAATAGTGTCCATGCATCGTTCAAAGGCAGAAGCATACATACGCTCTGCTCGCTCCCTGGATTTGTAGATCATGTTTCTATGCACCGGGATCCCAAAAGCTTCACCAATGGCTGCCGGAGTGAGATTGGCAAGTACTTGGCCATCTGGTGACGTGATCGACCGGTGTTCTTTCTCGTAACAGTTGGCGCACTCCATAATCAACTCTGAACACTGAATAGCTGGCGGAAAACCAGCTGCTGCATATAACCCACTTCGGACGATGTTGTGCGAAGTGACCGACGCCCGATGACTTCCAATCCCGAACAGCCTATTCTTGAATGTTTCCAGGTTGACAGAGCCCAGGTTCGTGTCTGTCAGCTTGCCCAACTTCGAGATGAACTTTGATTCCGGCATGAACGTCTTGCTCAGCTTCTTGATCGTAGCTTGTCTGGAGGCACCATTGTCCTTTCCGGTTGTCCTCGCTTCAGCCATCTGCAACATAATAAACTTTCATCAGCAATCAGATTTAATAAAATAAGACATGATATAGGGGCTGCAGTCGAATTCCAGAGGCTGCAATATCTTTCACGTTTGCAAACCTCAGCCTCTTCTCCGACATTTAGAACAGATTTCTAAGTGGACTCCGATAATTTTACTTCAACCAGCAATCAGCAAATTGAACCTCAACCACTTCGTACTTCAAACAGCAATCTTACACTAGCAAGTTCGTGCTTTTCTCAACTAAACAAATCAGATTTCAGACCTCAGCTTAACAAGGCCGTACTTCTCAAGCAATGGCGCACCTCTTACTATAATTCAAGCAAATCAAATTTTAGGCTCAAAGCCGTACCTTTCAAGCAACTTCAAATTACAGCAAACACTTTTCCTCTTGACAATGGCGTACCTTCTCTTCAGCACTTAAGACGTCTTCTTCAACTCTCAGCAATCTAAGCTTCAGCAAAATACTTCTCAGTGGCTCAAGGCGTACCTTCTTCTACTTCAGCAAAAATCGAATTTTAAATTTTCCAAGCAACAGTTCGCTGCAATACTTCACTCTCAGAGAAAGTTCGACTTCTCCAGTTGTGAAAACAAATGAAAAACCTCTCCATTTTATAGCTAAAATTCAAATTCTAGAAGACGTTATTTTTAGCCAGTGCCATTAAACTCCACTACTCCACTTCAAGAATTCGAATTTTTCCCTCTCTGGCTTTTCTGACACTTGTCTCCAGTCGTCGGGAATATTATTCTTCTAGAAACTTGACTTTGACTGGCGTTCTGGATTTTACTTTCGAAAATTTAATTTAATTCATCATCTTTTAATTCACCAGCCGGAGTTCGGTTACTTGAATTCGAATTTTAAACTCCATCATCTGCTCTGGAAATTTCATCCTCGAAGAATTTAATCACAATTATCTAGGCAATTCCCTTCGTCTTCATCGTTTGAAGAAAATTCACTTGAAAACTCATTTTATTCATTTTTGCCTTAGAAAATTTAAAATTCTCCCTTAGGAAAATTCATCATTCTAGCACTGATTAAATTCCTCACTGAAAAAGTGTTGGCGAAGCTTGAAAGATTTAGAAATTCATTCATCATCACGAACGTCCAGTACCCAGAAGCAAATTTTCTTCAGAACGCCTCGAATTCATGGGTACCCAACGAACGGGTTCATTTAATTTATCAATTTTGAACCTTAGAAAAAAAATATCAATTTCATCATTTAAACTCGTTCTTCGCCCGTGATCACTCTGCGTTGCTCTTAGAAAAAATTCATTTCATTTGCCAGTGGAGAGAAATTTCTATCAACTTCATTTGAAAATTTCATAGTCCCGGCACGCCTTGTACATTTTATCTCACTCCACACTTGGAAAATATTTATTCAAAGTCCAACGCCTTAGAGAATTTTCAACACTTAGCAAATATTTTATTTTCTCCTGAGGCGCCTAGCATACTTCAAAACATTTCAACGCCTATAAGATTTTTTTTAAAATCACCATATAACTCCCTAGGCGCACACTTTATTTTAACTCTCAACACCTTGAAATATTTTCCACGCCTTATAACTCCCTTGCTCTAGGCGCATCTCACACTTGGGAAATTCTAACGCCTTATAACTATTTTCTAACACACACATTTCCCTCAACGCCTTAGGAAAAATCTCCAACACCTATGACCTTAGGCGCATATCACACTTTGATAGGAAATTCAAAAATCACGCCTAAGGAAGCATCCTCAACACTCTCCACCCTTGGCGCGCCTAATACTTACCATCTTTTACCATGCTTTGGGAAAACTTTCATCCCATTTACTATCCTTAATTACCTTTCACATCTAAACATGGGCGCATTTCCTTGTAGGAGGAGGATAAACTTGCCACCACGCCTTGTGACCCTTCAACTTCCACGCTTTTGTCTTGACATGCACAAGTTTGGGCGCATTTTGCCTATGGAGGAGGACGAGATTCTTTGACCTTGTTGACTTTCTCTCCCCTTGAGCGCATTTTGATGTGTGTGAAGGATTTTCTTCTTCCAACGTTCCTGGGTGACTCTTCACCTTCCAATTTTTGTCTTGACATGCACAAGTTTGGGCGCATTTTGCCTATGGAGGAGGACGAGATTCTTTGACCTTGTTGACTTTCTCCCCCCTTGAGCGCATTTTGATGTGTGTGAAGGATTTTCTTCTTCCAACGTTCTTGGGTGACTCTTCACCTTCCAATTTTTGTCTTGACATGGATGCATTTGGGCGCATTTTGATGCATGAGGAGGATTTTCATGTTTGACTTTGCTTTGACCACCTTGTGAACTGGGCGCATTTCACCCCTGCTGGCGGATTTCTCATACTTAGAAACTTTTTCAACTTTCCTTCTTTCATTCTTGGGCGCATTTGGACCCCTGAGCAGGATGAAATTTCATTGACTTTCTTTGACTTTCCTGCCTTGGGCGCATTTTGCCCTGTGTGGTGGATGAACTCACACTTAGAAATTTTATCATCCTCGCCAGCCTACGTGCCCTGCTATTTATAGTAAATTCTCTGAATTTGGACTTCTGAAGCTCGGAATGGCCTGAAATTTTAAACATAGCGTGCTCATGCCTTTATCAACTTGTCGGCACTGCCACTTTTAGTCACCCTGCTATTTATAGCCTGTTTCTGAGGGTGGCTTACTAAAAATAGTAAGCTCTTGATTCTGATAGCCCAAGCTCCGATCGACGTGAAATTTGAATGAGGCGATCCTCACCACGTGACTTGTCGGGGTTTACACTGATGCATGCACATTTGGACTATTTTTAGCACGCTTCCAATTCGACTTACTATAAATAGTAAGTGTTCCGCTTGACCTGAAATTTCACCAAAGCAGATGCCTCAAGAACTGATCAGCGCGGTTTATAATTGGCCGCGATTTGACTTTGACGGTTTTTAGGCTCCAAGTCGAAAACCCTAATTCGTGACCGCATGCGACGCACTTCCGCTTGCTCGCTTTTAAGTGCGCAGACCGTGATCGCCCGTGAACTGGATCAGCCGGGTGGCGCCGGACACACCTGCCAAAAATAGTAAGTTCATCGAGTGAGAATCCTTGTCGAGCCACACCATCGCGAAGCTCTCGAAAAACCCATCAGGAATCACCTGACATGCAAAGGAAAGCTCGACATGCAAACCCTAAAAATAGCCTCGGAAGGCTGAATCCTGAAAGTGGTCATCTCGACTTGCATGTTATACCGTTGCGAAGGTCTTGAAAAACCCAGAAGGAATATGCAGACATGCAAAGAAAATCTCTGCATCTGCACCCTGAAATTAGTCCTGGAAGCCGGACCGCTAAAAATAGTAAGTTGTCCAATTTTGCTCAAATTTGGCATGCAAGCAGTCTGATGTACTCTGAATGCTGTGTGATGATCGGAAACTCGAAAATACTGACAGATTGCCCAGGATTTCACACTTACTAAAAATAGTAAGTACCTCAGATTCTGATGACATTTGGCGGGAAGCCTGCTGGATGCCTGTTGATAACAACGTTAAGTTCAATTTTCAATTTACTGGCCCTACTTGACCTTGACTTGACCCAAAAATGATGAAACCCTAATTTTAGAATTGGCCAATATCTTCACGTTTAAGCTCAATGACGACACACCCCCCCGGAAAGACAGACACCAGAAAAGAGACAGAGCGAGAGAGCGAGGAAAAACCCAAGCCAAAAGACCGGAACGGAGCAAAAATAAGGGGGTCCCCATCTGAATGGGGCGATGTGTGAAAAGGTCACAACAAATCCCCTTCGTCTCCAACATCATCAGGGACTGTATAGCCAACAATATTTCTGCAAGATCTTCCTACCTGGTACCAATTCAGCTTCAATGCCAAGTCAAGGTCCTGCCAAACTCCCCGCAAACACCAGCAGATGAATGCTTCCTCTTCCCTTGGCATCTAGTCATTTTGTATTCTACATAGGCTGTATATAAAAATGTATTGCATGATTAGGAGAGATTGATTTTCTTTGATTTATGTCTCTTCTTAGAGATTTACGTTGTTCAACTTTTTAATTTTGGACACATAACACAATCTGAATGTGAGGGTTTAGCTGATCTGTGTTGGACCAGCGATACTAGTTATCTTTAACATTGTGAGACATATGTAAGGTGCAAAAGAAATGCAATTCCATATGGTATATTGCCATCTCAAGTTTACATATGCATGTATTCAAATTTTTCATTGGACAGTTGTTTCTTGCCATCTGAAGTTGACATGCACATACATTCAGGATTTTTATTGAACAATGGGCTTCTTGTGTATATGTTCTTTACAGTTGCAACTTGCCTCATAATGGTATCAATGTACTGAGGCATGCTGCTACGTATGAAATGAATGAACACCAATCTCTTGTGTTCTTAGCTTATTCCTGACATGCATTATGCTTCCTTATGTATCTAAATCATTCTTTTGTTCTCTTTGTGTAATATCTCATAGTCGATAGTTTGAATGCCGCCATCTCATGTTGTGATAGTAGACATTATGCAATTTAGTCTGTGGGAGTAATGTTTATTTGGTCTATGGTCACTTTCTGCAGGGTTGTGTTGTGCAGAAAGGAATTGAACTTCCTCATTCTAAATTTTTGCTATGCATGGAAAGTTAGAAATATGTTTCTAACTAGTAAATGTATGTATTTTTGCAGTTGTTCATGGCTATGGAACATAGTGAAACAGTAACATCAATAGATCTGTCAGACAATTTGATTACAGATGATGGAGTTTTGTTTTTGTCAAAGCTTTTAAGAGGAGGAGGAATCCAAAGTTTGATTTATTTAGATGTGCGAGGGAATCTAATCACTAGCAGAACATATGAATTACTTGATGAGATTCAGCATGTTCGCAAAATTTTGAAGGTACTTTCTTGGATACTATGCAGCGTCCCCCTTGCTTGTGAAGAAATATTTTACAAGATGTTATTAGAAATTTTATATTCAATAGAGGAATAATAACGAGTGCAGTGGAATAAATACTTTTTACTGGTAAATCTGGGACGTCACCACATCCTAATCAATTGGGGATTCAAACAGGAGCCCTAATCCTAGATTTTTTTGAGTTTCTGGCCTTTGAAAAACCCTAAGATTTACTCCAAAAATTAAAAACCCTAAACTTAACCTCGGTGTGCCTTACGAATAAGAATCTCGTTTTGTTTCAAACAGAATCTATAAACTTGAAAAATAATATTTTAACTCGCATGGCATTTCATGAATAGAAATGTGTATTCTAAAACACCATCCCGTGCAGAGAACATTCTTTCTTTAACAGCCCCTGCCTGCGTTACACCCTGGTTGTATAGCTACTACATATTAGTACTGCATAGGGTTAAATGATGGTAAAGAAAATTCTGAGAATGAATAAAATATGCTGTTCCTTGTTATCAATATGAGTGTTTTCACATTTAATGATTCTCATTTAATGTTGCTATCCATGGTGAAATATTGCATTATAAGGTTATTGAATCATGTTATTCTAACTTGAGATGTTTATGTATACTGCTAATGTTGTGAACATGTGACTGCCGAGAGATTATGTCAGTGGATACAAATATATGAACCATTTCTCCAGGCGGAGGGGAAGTATCACTCGGGAGAGGAGCTTGGTCGGTTAACCGGTAAAGTGAACTATCTGAGCATACACACACATCACCTTAGATTGAGTAAACCGAGTCAGTTATGTTGGTTCTAGGTAAGTCATCCGTAGCTTGTACATTGGCATTAGGAGTCTTGTCTACTTCTTTACGCTTTTATGAGTGATGCTTATTTGTGTATCTATCTTGTGGTATTACAATCATTATGATGGTAATGTAAATGGATGTAAGTGAATAGGGAGTGGACATATATACATATAGCTAGTATATACACGTATCCATATGTATATACATATCGATACAAGCATATGATGGAAAATGGATATGCTCATACGGATGCATCGATATGGTATACCTACACATACGTGCACATAGAGGTATATACATGTATATATGTACACAACCTATATTATGTGGATATTAATAATATTATGTTATTATTGCCTGACAAATTTACATATACATATCGGATATGCTGACTGGCTTACGATATGTTTATAGTGGGATATATATATATATATTAATATTATATATATATATTATTGTAAAATAATACACATACATATATATATATATATATTATACAACGTATTTAAATATATATATATATGTATATTATTTGGTACTATATATATATATAATATAATATAATATATATATTTAATATTAAACTCTCATAATTGGAAATCAAATTATTTCCCATATTGATTTAATATTAATCTCTCAACTATGGAAATCGGATTATTTCATATTCAATTGAATATTAATCATCAAACTATGGAAATCGAAATATTTCTGAAACTTATCATTGAGCATGGAAACAAATTAATATTTGAATCGATATAATATATCGATATACTATGGCAGCCAAAATATGAATCAAACGGCGCTTGAAGAAGTCGCATGCCTTGGTATTATGCACGCAATAATGAAAACACAGAAGCATTGATTATTTGACCAAGTCTATGACAAAGAGCAAAATCCAACGTAGCTGGGAGCTCTGTTGATTCAGCCTGGTTAATAGGCTATGTGTACATAATTCATCAATGACTTTTTCTTTGTAAATATCTTACCCGCCATATTATGAAATTGGCACCACATCTGAGGAATAAACCTGTAGGTGTCAATTGATTTAAATTCCACCATGTGCAATGGAATTAGTCTCCATAATGTTGTCAACTGTTGGAGAACGATTCACATGGCAAACTGCTGAATATGGCATGGAGATAGCACCACCTCCTGGTTGAAAATGTCTTATGGTAGTGGTGGCAAATCACATGCCAAAAATGAAGGGAAGTTCAACCTCAATATATTGTTGGTCCAATGGAGTGTCTTTGAAAGCCTCATGTTTATATCCACCTGATCACTCTTTTTCTCCATTTGTTTAGGAAGTGGGGTATCAACCTATTGCTGCTGCGAATCTTGTAGAGGTGATTGTGCTTTCTTTGCTTTGGGTGGAGAGTAAGGAGGAACATTGAGTGGTTCTTCAGCTAGTTCTTGTTCTCCTATTTCTTGACCCTCTTTAGGGACTTGACCAATAGCCATCCTTGTAGGCAACACTTGAGCCATTGGTACAACACGAAGTTCCGCTACTACTCTAACCTTTGTAGCCTTATATGCTATTGAAGCCTGTTGGAATGCTTGGCTCACCTTTTCAACTATTTGTTCTGCTTTTGCATGTTCTTTTACCTTAGCATTTTCCCTTATTTTCTGTCTTTTATATTCTTTGAGAATAGAAGAGGGAGATCCCTCAGTGGCTGTTTGTTTCTTCCTCTTTCCTTGAATGCCTTTGACTCCCATGCATTGCTTTTGTTAGTTATTTTTTCTGAAATAGCATCTATTGATACATCTTTCTTTGACCAGTTATGGGGTCCAATGATTTAGTGGCTATATTATGAATATCATACAAGGGATCTAGAATTTCCCCTTCATCTAACAACTCTTTTGGGATATCATTCTTTATCCCAAATGCCTTTAATTGAAATTCAGTTAATTTGTAGTAGCCCCTTCTCCTAACCTCAAAATCATCTTGAAGGTCAGCCCAAAAATCTTCTAAGGATCGCTCATGTCCAGGAAACATGGAAAGACTTATCTTTTTCAACTTACTTGCTTGATCAAAATTATCCCTTAACACATACGGCTTTAGATTAAGAGATTTTAGCTCCTGTGTTGCTGTTTTAGCTACCTATATGGAAGGGCATTCATAGAATCCCAAATGGAATGGCTACTTCACCGAGTCTTGTGCCTTGATGCTAGCTTGAGATGTATTTTTGTTATCTGCTTGGCAAATTCAATTAGAATTATTCTGTCACTGCAACATTTGGGGAGGAGGAAGGGTGCCTTCTGAAGTCCATATACTCTGATGTATGTGGACTTAGGGAACTGGATAAACCACTATCCCTAGCCTTTAATCAAGGCAATAGCCTCTTGAGACCTCTTGAACCCTACATCACCTGTGGGTTGGTTGATTATAGGATAAAGGAAAGCATCATTTACCCTTTTGTAGTGATTTATTTCCTTCTTAAGTTCCAACTGAGGATAGAACTCCCATATTTTACTTTGTCCTAGGGCTTCTCCTCTAATTCCATGTGTTGTTAATCTAAGAAAATTTCCAACTCTAGCTGCTAGGTACACAATGTATGATGACATGTATAATTTCTTGGTATTGACCACAGTGGTAAGTTGGTTATGGATTTGGTTAGATACAATCTGCCCCCAGTCCAAAAAGACGTCCCCCTTCAATATAATGTTGATAAAATGAAACATTCATGTTTCATAATTCCTAGATTTCTCCTTTCCTAGGGCTCTTCTCAATAGTGTGATAATGCCTCCAATCTTCAAGAAGAAGTCTGCTTTGGTGAGTTTCCTAGGAATATTTTCCACTGACTTCCTTTCAACCCTCAACCAACACTTGTTGAGATGCCTCAAATTGCTTGCCACATCTATGTCATAAGTTGTTATGGCCTTTGCCTCAGTTAGGGTTTTCATTTGTTTGTGAGGAGTTAAGTCAAAGGTTGTTCTAATCATTGTAGTAGTCAAATCCAAGATCTTTGTACCATAAGGGTCATAGCATTTTCAAGTTGTGGATTGTAGTGTGGTGCAATAGTCAAGGAAGAAGCAACATGAGGTAGTCCTGAATTGGCTATCTTCTTAGACCTAGGAGTAACATCCTTACCAAATGTATCCTTCTTAAACATTTTCAAGTCAATGTGCCCCAACTCTATATTTGTGATACTCATCACCTCTCAGGTGAATTTGGATACCTTAGGAACCCCTTGGAATTTATATTTCATAATTAGGGTAACCTTATCAACCTTAACTCTTTTTCTTTTCTTTTCCTCTTGAACTACCTCCTCCTCATTCCTTTCCTCCACCTCTTCAAATGTTTATGATACCTACAAACATGATAGACCACCTTAAGAAATCCTCTTAAAGCATTTAAATTCATTAATCATACCCAATTCTAAGGTTTTAAGATTTGGGCAGAAGTGTGGGTCATGGGGGAACATGAGGATCTAGGCCAAAACAAGCATTTAAATTCATTAATCATACCAAATTCTAAGGGTTTAAGATTTGGGCAGAAGTTTGGGTCATGGGGGAACATGAAGATCTAGGCCAAAACAAGCTAAGAGTGTAGAATCCTATCGGGACCCTATTTGGGTACTTCAACAAGTTATGTGGAAGTTGGGACTCTAGGCGGGTTACGGATCTCAAGCCTTTAAAACTAAAAGTCCAATAGGGATACAAAGTCTTGAAAGAACATTAACTAATTGTTGGTAGGAGGCGAGATATTGGAGGGATGTGGGATATGGGGACTAATATGCTAAGGTTCGATAGGGGCTATGAAGTCCTGATGAACCTCTTTGGTCAACGCTTGTGGGTTTCGAAAGTTTAGGCAAACGAAATATTTTTGGATCTGGGACAAAAGTTCCAACAGGGTTCTGTTGACGTGGTTTTTGAGACCGCACCAACACATAACAAAGTTTCCCAACGGATACTCTATTCTCTCTTGAACAAAGTATTCAGCATGCTAAGATTGCGAGTGATTTCATGCTTTCAACTCCAAGGTTCCTTTAATGCGAATAGACCCAGTTTGGTTGATGTGTATTGCTGTGTTCTTACGAGGGGACTTACATAATTGTTCAGACTTCTTGCAGTTAGCAGTCGGTATATGATTTGAAAGGGATTCTTGCGTGTATGATTTGGCAATGTGGTTCGTTTTCCTAAAACTAATCAGAAATATGTTGAAAGTAAAGAGTATAGGGCCTAAGAAACTTATGTTCTATTCTAAATGCAGGATATGTGGAGCTTCGTTTTAGTAGACTTCAACCAAATTTCACCTAGCCTCACGTCGGACAGCTTCGGTAAAATTGGTGCAATCTTCAAAGGGATAGCAAAGGATGTTCAAATTATGATTTAGCATACAACACCATCACAACGACGCATATAAGCATACAAACCACAATCGAAGTTGAGCTCAAGATAATTTCCAGTGGACCACGCAAGGCGAACTTATCATCAACAAGCCGCTAGTGGTATGGAATAAAGTGAAGCTACCTCAATAAAACACCACACATCAAAGTAAACTACTTGCATGAAAATTACGCTACTTGGATACGAAAGGAAGAAGAGACCTTGCTAGCTATTCATGACAAGACGAATTCCACCATCAATGAAAAGATCTATTATCATGAAAAGTGTTACACAACAATCTCCACAAAAGTTTTCAAAGGGAAAACTTTCTTTCTTCTCCACTATGCAAAATGTCTACAATGCTCTACTCTCTAGCTCTAGCTCCAATGCTAATGTCTGATATCTGCCTCTAATCTAATGGATTACAAATGAGGGGGACTCCCCCTTTATATAGCTAGCCCAGTCCAAAAGACAGCTAGGGTTACAATCAATAGAGTGGCCAGAATCGTGCCACCTCAGCCCTAACCCTAAAAACTGCCAGAATAGGGAGTGGTACATTAAATGAATCAAAGATTCCCACTCACTCCCAAAATAGTAAAGGTAATAAATGCCCACATTCAGTCTTCTAGAAGATCCTCGTCCAGTAGTGCATTCCCATTTGCCTTCTCTCTGGCTGCAAACTCAATGAATCTGCTAAGCACAGCCTCAACCTCCTGAACTGAAATAGGCGGAATGCAATCTAGCTGAAACTCTAACACTGTGACTGAATGCTCATGCCTTGCACAAGATTTTCTCCAAGCAATCAAGGAGTCCTGCGTGTTCTGGATCAAGGTGGAGAAAGTAGAAGTATTCTCGAAATCATCTTGTACAAAGGTCCTTACCTCTGAGAAGAAAGGCACCAGCCTACCCCTCAAATTATCAACATTCACCTCCTCTGGATTCAACCGGCTAGCAAATATGGCCTCAAAAGTATTCTGAACTCCATCAATGATATTGGCCATAGCCTTATGTATCTTGGCTGAATCCACCTGAGCTGCGTCAAAGAAACCACGCCCCGTGATCGCTGAAGAATACCATCTCGAGAAATCATACCTGTCATTCTCCTGAATGACACCTCCATCAATCAGCAATCGCAACGGAACATGTCTCAATGCCTCAAGACGCTGAATTACCTTGCTCTGATAGATAGAAGCATCGCCCCATGCATGATCCACTGCATCCATCCGTGTCAAAATACTAGAGGCCTGCTGAAAAGCAAAAGCAAGGTCCTCCATAAACTTCTCTGTCTCAACACGAACTCCCGTGACCCACTTGTTGCCTCCTGTGCCATCTTCCCCAACTCCATCAAGCCACTAATGGACTCTCTAGGTATCTCTGCTGGAGGCTCTATCACTGGAATATCTTGCCCTCGAGAACGAGACAACTGCTGAACATATCCGATTAAAGCCTTGTGTTCTCTTTTCAGCCTTTTATATTTCCCTTCTTTCTTGAATAATCTGTCTTTGAGGGCGAGGTAGGAGTTATCACACTCCTCTACAATCTGCGCACCAGTGGGGCGTCCCAAATCCAGAGTCGTGACCACATAATTCTCAGGTACTACTTCATTTCGGTCACACTCAACTCGTGGCACAGCTACATGAAGGGTACGGGAACCATCCTCTTCAGTGGATATCTTCGAAAATTTTCTTGCTTTCTTCTTCTGTGGAGGTGCACTGATCCTGTTCAAAAATTCTTCCATCTCAACTGCTGGATCAATCTCCTCACTGGGGCTTCTTCTCATTCTATCCTTAAGCCAATCAGGCACATCATACTGTATATCGAAGGGCTGCTACTCCTGTGCCTCGACTTCTCTAACTTGCTCAACCTCTATATCATTCTGGTGAGGCTCATCATCCTCAAGTGGCTGAGTGTCACCTGAAACTATATCATCATCATTCATTGCCGCCTCTAATTCCTGCTGAAACTGAGGGTCAGTAATAGTCCCCTCATCATCCTGCTGATCAACCCTAATATGTGCGTTGACGCTCTGGCCAACCGACTCTCTCCGTGGAGGCTGAACAATATCCTGTACTACTTGCACCTGATTCAGTGCATTCCTCTGATCGGCAAACAAGGAAACCTCCTGTATACTTGGAGAACGGGTCTCCAATGGTGATGCAACTGTGACTTGTGGAGGTTCTGGCTGAGTAGGCTCCTGTCGAACTAGCTCTTTCTTTCTGGGCTCTGGACCTCGTGTAATCTATTTCTTTCTGCCTGTGGTGGGTGTCCTGTGATCTCCCATCATGTTGTAAGTCAAAACAATTGACCTACTCTTCAACTGTTTACTCGCCTATCAACCCATGCTCTAGTGAATGTCAGGACCGGGATAGAAAGTGTGTCCAAATCAGCAATCTCAGGCTCTGACCAATCTGGAGGTGGAAGTGGAGTATCTCTCACTGCTGCATAATCGGGATGGACAACGTCCATATCCTCGTTCACCTGGTCTGGAACCGGCACCACTTCACACTCCCTAATCAAAGTAATCGGCAACCGAGAAAACATCCTTTTCCTTACTTCAATCTCATCAGCCGCATCAGCCCAATAATCCTCAATGGTGGCCTTATGTTTAAACTCCTCTGACAGTACCCATTTGATGTTATGATGTGGGTCGTAGTGATGTCGGCTAATATGATATGAGAAATGATAAAATTGAAGTTCACTTTCAGCCTCTCTAGCTGCCTGTATTGAAGGACACACCTCATCCGAGTTGCCCATGACAACTGGAAATTCTACCCCTCCCTTCTTCTTTTTCTTTTGAATCTTATCAAAGGCAAGCAATTGTCTAGATATCTCTAGCATTAAAACTCTATCTGTTGGGTACTTAGGCAGCCTATATGGGTACGATGAAAAACCTTGCAGCCTAATATAAGAAAATTTTGGAAACTGTATGAACCAGCACCCATACCTTTCAATTAACTCCTGGGCTTCCCTCGAGATTCTGTGATGTAACCGCTCCTGAAGCAGCCTCGTGATGTACATGGTGAAGGAATCGTTGACACGCTTGTAGTGAGTTGTGCTTGCCAAATGCAACTGCGGGCAAGCATCATATATCTTAAATTGGTGGGAGCCACAACCGACAGGTTCCTTGTAAGAGATCCCCCTATACTTCGTCATACGAGCCAACATATAGATGATGTAGGAGCTCATGTAAAATGTCTTCGTTCTCCTCAAGCTCAGGAGCTGCTCATGTAAATTATCACTTATCATCTCGGCCCAATTGACATAGTCTTTTCCTTCTAGCACGAGATTGATGTAGTAAAACATCCAAGGCTCAAAAATGAAGGACTGTGCACAACCACCAACCCTGCTCAGCATCATGATGAGATCACAGTATTCTTGTTTCAAGTCATCCGCAATGATTTGCTTCGGCAGCTTTGTACGAGAAGGCTTGGGAGTGCTCATCCAGTGAGTGTTAATCGTCTCCGTGCATCTCTTGAATGCAGAAGCATACATGCGCTCAGCTCGCTCTCTGGATTTGTAAACCATGTTCCTGTGCACCGGGATCCCGAAAGCTTCACCAATGGCTGCTGGAGTAAGATTGGCTAGTACTTGGCCATCTGGTGACATGATTGACCGATGATCCTTCTCATAATAATTGGCGCACTCCATCATCAGCTCCGAGCACTGAATGGCTGGCGGGAAACCAGCAGCTGCATATAACCCACTTCGAACAATATTGTGCGAAGTGGTTGAAGGTCGATGACTGCCAATCCCCAACATTTTGTTCTTGAAGGCCTCCAAGTTGACGGAGCCCAAGTTGGTGTTTGTCAGCTTGCCCAACTTTGAAATGAACTTTGACTCCGGCATGAATGTTTTACTCAACTTCTTGATCACAGCCTGTCTGGATGCACCATTGTCCTTGCCAGCCGCCCTTGCCTCAGCCATCTGCAAACAGTAAACATTCATCAGCAATTTAGTTTATAAAAATAAAATAAGACATTGTGTGTAGGGGCTGCAGTCGACTTTAGAAGCTGCAATAACTTTTCTTATTTGCAAACCTCAGCTTCTTTTCCCAATAAAATCGAACTTCAACACTTAGAAGAGGTTTCTAAGTAGACTTCAGTGACTTCGCTACTCTTCAGCAACTTGAACTTCTGCAAATTCGCACTTCACACCAGCAATCAGCAATTAGCAAGTTCGCACTTTGGAAACTCTCAGCAACTTCACTTCTTCAAGGTGTCCTTATCACTGGCAACTTTGAATACTTCTTTCAACAAGTTCGCACCTCTTAGACAAATTCTCCACCTCAAGGCGTCTCTCTTAGTATCAGCAACTTCAGCAAACTCTTCTGCTTCAAGGTGTCCTTCTTCAGCAGCCTCAGCAACTTCAGCAATCCCCAGACTTAGCCAGAATTCGAACTCTTCAAGCTTAGCAACACTCAGTCAGAGCAAATTCAACTTCTTCAACTGTGAAAAATAAGTGAGAAACTTCTTCATTTTATAGCCAAAATTCAAATTCTAGAAGAAGCCAATTTTAGCCAGTGCATTAAACTTCCACTACTCCACTTCAAGAATTCGAATTTTCCCTCTCTGGTATTTCTGACACTTGTCTCTCGACGTCAGGAATCTTGCTCTTCTAGAAGCTTGACTTTGACTGGCATCTTTGAATTTATTTTTGAAAAATTTAATTTAAATCCATCTTTTTAATTCACCAGCCGGAGCTCTGTCACTTGAATTCGAATTTAACTCTTCATCATCTTTGGAAAATTCATCTTCGAAGAATTCAATCAAAATTATCTAGGCAACTCACTTCAAATTCATCATTCGGAGAAATTCACTTTGAAAAGTCATTTTATTCAAATTTGCGTTAGAGAATTTTAAATTTTCCCTTAGGAAAATTCACAATTTGAGCACTGATTAAATTCTTCACTGAAAATGTGTTGGCGAAGTGCGGAAGACTTGGAAATCCGTCTATCATCGCAAATGTTCAGTACCCAGAAGAGAAATTTCTCCAGAATGCTTCGATTCCATGGGTACCCAACGAACGGGTTCATTTGATTTTTTTGAATTTTGAACCTTAGAAAATATTAAATTCATTTTTCGCCTGTGATCATCTTGTCGCTCTGACTTGAGAAATTTGAGTTTTTCTGCATTATCATCCATCTCTGACTTCACTGCTGAGAAAATTTGCTCGGGCTCCATGGAGAAAAAAATAAAAATAAAAAAATTCCACCACCTTGAGCTCTAGGCGTATTTTCTAAGGGAGAAAATATTTTTGCCTTAGAAATTTTTTTAAATCATCTTGCACTTTGAGAATTTGTCTTAAAATTTTTTTGGTTCATTTGCCAGTGTTGGAAATTTTATCATCTTCATTTAGAAAGTTTTTATTCATTTCTAGCACACTTTTATTTTCACTCCCCACTTGCAAGGCGATTTTATTTAAAACTCCAACGCCTTAGAAATATTTCATCACTCATCTTACACTTTATTTTACTTTACCACCCTTGGCGCCTAGCACTTTGGAGAAAAATAAAAAACCACGCCCAATATTCATCTTCACCACCCCACACGCCTTGGAAAAATCCTCTAAGACTTACCACCTTGGGCGCATTTTGCACTTGATGGAGGATGACGCCTAGCATTCACCACCTTTCACCTCGTCTTGAAGTATCTTTTACCTCACTTATTCACCTTTTACCATCCTAACTTGGGCGCATTTAGACATGCAAGGGGGATGACCTTTCAACTTCACCTTTTTTGTCTTCACTTGAGCTTGTTTAAGCGCATTTTGGCTATGTAGGAGGATAAAAACTTTGACTTGTTGACCCACTCCTTTCTTGGGCGCATTTTGGCCTAGCTGGAGGATAAACTTCTTACCACGCCTTGGAGTGACCCTTCAACTTCCTCTTTTTCGTCTTGACATGCATGCATTGGGCGCATTTTGCCTATGGAAGAGGATGAAAAACGTTGACTTTGCTTTGACCTTCTTGCAACTTGGGCGCATTTCACCCCCTGAGAAGGATGGGCGCATTTGGAGGGGTGAGGAGGATATCCAGACTTAGAAAACTTTTCAACCTTTTCCTTCTTCAAGTTGGGCGCATTTCATCATGCCTGCAGGATAAACGTGTTGACTTTCCTTTGACTTTCTTTTTCTTGGGCGCATTTTGGCCTGTGTGAAGGACGAGCTTCAAACTTAGAATTTTTTCATGCCTCCTCATCAACTGGGCGCATTTCACCATGTCTACTGGATGAAGTTCCAGACTTAGACTTTTTCTTCGTTTTTGCCAGCTTACATGCCCTGCTATTTATAGTAAGTCCTCTGATTTTGCATTTCTGAAGCTCAGAACGACTTGAAATTTTGCACCCTGCATCCTTATGACCTCGTTGTTCTGTCGACACTGCCATTTTTAGCCTATTTCTGGAGGTGGTTTACTATAAATAGTAACCCCTTGTTTCTGATAGCTCCATTGCTCCGATCGACTTGAAATTTAAATGAGGCGCTCCTCACCACGTGACCTTACTGTCAACATCAACGCATGCAGTTGATTTACTATTTTTAGCCAGTTTCCAAATTGACTTACTATAAATAGTAAGTGCTCCGTTTGACTTGAAATTTTATCAGCAGATAGCCTGAGGGATGCTGATCACGGTGGTTTACACCGGTTTTCGAAAATTCTGACCTTTTACGCCTCTTTTTGGGTCTCGAAGCTGGAAACCCTAATTCGCTCTGCATGCGTATCAAATGACCTCTGTTTCTCTTCGTTTCTGTGGCACTGCGATCAGCTCGTGATTCTGAACTGCTGGGAGGCGGCTGCCGGGACACACCTGCTATAAATAGCAAGTTCCTTACTGAGTGATTATCTTCATTTGCATGTCACACCATCTCGAAGCTCTCGAAAAACCCATCAGGAATCATCCGACATGCAAAAGAAACCCTGACATGCAAACCCTAAAAATAGCCTCGGAAGACTGAATTCTGAAAGTTGTCGCCTCGTCTTGCATGTTACATCATTGCGAAGGTCTCGAAAAACCCAGAAGGAATATGCCAACATGCAAAGAAAAACTCTGCATCTGAGCCCTGAAATTTGTGCCGGAAGCTAGACTGCTAAAAATAGTAAGTTGTCTGTTTTCGCCCAAATTTTGCACGCGAGCAGCCTGATGCGCTCTGAATGCCGTGTGACTATCGGAATCTGAAAAATGCTGACAGATTGCCTGTAACTTCACACTTACTAAAAATAGTAAGTACCTCGGAATCAGATGAAAACTTGCTGAGAGCCTGCTGGAAGCACACTGACAACAACGTTAGGCTCAATTTTCAATTTATTGACTTTATTCGACCTTGGACTGACTAGAAACGATGAAACCCTAATTTTCAGACTTGGTCAGTTTCACACTTAATCTCGCTGATGGGCGCAACCCCTCGAAAGGCAGACATCAGAAAAGAGACAGAGCGGGAGAGAAAAAGGAAAACCCAAGCCAAAAGACCAGAATGGAGCAAAAATCAGGGGGTCCCCATCTTGAATGGGGCGATGTGTGAAAAGGTCACAACAGGTTCAAAGTTTTGCAAGGATATGATCAGTAATTTAGCAGGAATCAGAACCTCAGACAAATATAGAACACTAGGACAAAATGACTGAAGTTCCAGGACCTCGTGGTTTCAAATGGATATGACCAAGATGGCATGTGGAATTGGGAGCGGAGGTCGGAACTTTGAGAAGATAAGGACAATAGGACAAAATGCCCAAAATCCAATTGGGACCTGAGGACCCGAAAGGATATCTCTTCGACAGGAATTTATTGTTGAGACGTGGAATCAGGGCTTCAGGAGGAATTAGGATGTTAGGATCATATTTGAAAGTTCCTCGATGTTTTGAGTTCCTAAAAGGAACCCTTTCGAGTATTGTCAATTTTAACCCTTTTTGGCTAAATTTGTTCGACAAAGACCCCTTTTACCTAGGAAGATGAGAAAAATTGACGTTTAAACATTTAAACTAGACAATCTACGCAGAACCTTAGATCCCGAAAAGACCTAATAAGCTACCTACTCAGAACTTATGGAAAATTTTGAAAAGTAGGGCCCAACTGAATGAAGAAAATTCCAATAGTGGTCCATTTATTAACCTAACATCTAACCTTAACCGTAAACTAAACCTAAACCTACACGAAATCAAAAATGAGAGAAAAGAATAGAAGGGAAGAAAATATGAAAAGGAAAACAAACAAGCACAAACACACAAGCCAACACAAGAGAAAACAAAACACAAAACTGACCTGGAAACCATGAACAGGCCAAGGAAGGAAAACAAACATGATTCCCATGAGCTGAAACCTCCACACAATGTCGAGAATTACTAAAGCTTGGACTAGCACACACAATCTCACAATGGTGTGATTCGTAGTGGATTAGGAAATGTAATTCATAATGAGAATTTGATTTCATAGTGCAATATAGATTAAATTATGACCTTAATCGACAGATACCTCTATCATGGATTGTGAAAGTACTACCATTATTGCAGTAGGTGGGAGTTGAAGTTTGGGAGGAACTTGAACTCCAGGACTTTGGTTCCAACGACCCGGAACCACCCAAAGTCCCGAAGTTTGGACAAATGAAAAGGGAGAGTGGGATTGGAGTCATGAAAGAACGTGAACATTAGGAACATGTCCGTTGATCCTTCCAAGACTTGAAACCTTGCTCGAAAGAGTGAAAAGACAAAGGACCTGAAATAGGCCTGGAACAACATTAAAACTTGGGATCTGGGGAAAAGGAAACCTCAAGACTATTAAAATATCTTTATAGAGACAAACACAAAAGAAGACAAAAGAAAAAGGGAAAAGACGAAACAAAGAAACAAAAGACAAGAAAAACCAAGAAGAAAAGAAAAAGAAGGGGGGGGATCCCCGTTTTACTTAAGTAAAAGCATGTGGTGTGTATGTAGGGCATAACATGACTCTTGGTCTTCCATAGGTGGTTTTTAGTGTGATTTCTCAAAACGAGTTGGTGTTAGGCTCTTTGTTGTGCTCGCAAGAGCTTGTATTGGTTTCATGTTGATGTTCACATGAGAAAAATATTTGTAAACGATTAGCAATAAAAAACACTTACCAAATGCATGAGCCCAAAATGGCACAAATTCTAACACCCAAGTTGGTCATAGTCTTCCAAGCTATTTTTAGAAGATGCTCTTACAATTGTAATAACTTGTCATATGTAACTCCCCAATTTGGGCATCCTATTTTTGCATATTCAACCCATTCAAGATGCCTTATGGCGTGTCATGTTATTTGTTAAGATTCCAATATAGCTCTTCTATAATCATGCTCTTACGTGTCATAAGAATCTTGTTGCAAGTATGAGTAGTTGGTGTTGTCATTGATGTCAACAGGCTTATGTTTGTGTTGACATTGATGTTGTTAGTTTTCAGATCAGAAATGCAAATAAGCAGAAAATACAACACATAGAACAATGAACACAGTATTTTATCCTGGGAAAACCCTCCTACTCAAGGGAGAAAAACCCAGCAAAATATTCTCTTATAAATCAGAAGAATAAGTGCAGAAATTGCATACAAAATCAGGCTTTAGAATAGGCCGAGTCTCATACAATAAGTAATGTCACTTCTCCTTGAAGCGAATCTTGAATGCACAAAATGATGACACTTCTTCTTGAATCGTATCTGCTGCTAAGAAGGCGAATGTTCTGCTTAAGAATGCAAATTGGAATGGAATGATTTGATGATGAAATGAGAGAACTCTATCCCTTTTAAATAGCAAACTAGGCGACCTCCTTTCGAGGGCCGACCTAGAAAAATACAACATTTGTTTATAATGTGAAGGCCGACCTGGCTTGAATTAATTTTATTTAAGAGAAAATATCTCCCGCTGCTACAAAACACTAACACTCCCTCTTAGCTAGGGAGGTATTTTCAAATATCCTTGTCATGGAGTCCCTCAACATGACCCCCACAATGGCTACACCCATATGTGGAAAAAACACATCTCAGTCTCAGAGATGTACAAGGGCTCGTCATGGAGTCTCTCAACATGACGTCCACAATGGCTACACCCATTAGTGGAAAAACACATCTCAGTCTCAGAGATGTACAAGGGCTTTCACCTAATATTTCTCAGTCTCAGAGAAATATACACTACAAGGGCTTTCACCTCATATTTCTTCGTCTCAGAGAAATATACACTACAAGGGATTTCACCTCATATTTGTCCGTCTCAGAGAAATATACACTACAAGGGCTTTCACCTCATATTTCTCCGTCTCAGAGAAATATACACTGCAACAAATCTTAATGATGTTGTGACTCCCTTTGGAGCTCCAAGTACCCGCATCAACCTCCTGATCTCCTCGTCCAAGATTGCCTACAATGCTTGCCTTAGAGGAACGGTTTCCAATGCACACCTCTGGCACTACTGACTTGCGAGATTCCAGGACTGTCCTCCTTGACCTCATCCCAGATCACCCTATTTTGAATAGGTTTGCGGTGCTACCAATGTCAAAACAAGGTTGACTGCGTTGTGCAATTCCGTTCTCTGCAGCTGAAGAGGTCTTCCAAGGACTTAGCACCTAGCCTTGCAACACTGCAACCCACTTAGTTAACACCTTCACTTCTTCTCAGTGAGTCACTCTAGTTCCTCGTGACATAGGACTCCATTTTGCTGAACACAGAACTCCCTCTTGATCCCTGCCTCAAAAAAATCCTCTGGAAGTGAACTCCCCTCCATTGACGGATCTCAAAACCTCAGTCCTCTTCCCGGACATGTCATTGTTTTACCCAATTCACAAAGAACCGAAAACTGTTTTGCTTTCACAACTCTCAATCCAATAGCCATTAGCATGTCTTCTTCAATGATCTTTGATAGGAACCTCACTGTTTTCCACAATTCTTTCTAGGGCTGCCAATAGTTGGCCATGCAAGAACCATAGGCTACTATTCCAAATTAGGAGGATAGGATTTCTGTCGTACCGTTGTTTAGTGTCTTCATCCTTCTCAATCTTCTTTGTTGATGCAAACTCTGCATCCAAGGCTGACCCAATCTTGTACCCTCGAGAGGTCTCCAGTGAAGAATCATGAGAGTTATGTGCCACCAACTCAGTCCCAAGGCTGCAAGCTATGTCTTCATGTTTGTTCATTTCTCCAGCCGACATGACTTCCTCACCGGATTCCTCAAGCTCTTCCTCCCTTTGAATTCCTTATGCAATCTCTGATAATTAATCCGTCATCCTTTTTTTTTTTTTTTAATTTTTGATCCATCCTGCATTTTAAAGAGATTAGTGATAGTTCATAAAATCAAACTACCTTGATACAAATGAACCATGTAGTCATCTAGCAAATATCATTAGATAGAACAATTAAAGGAATGACACCTAATATAACTTATCTTTGTTGATTCAGAATCTCTTTAAATGCTGCACTTAAATCCTCTTCAGGTCTGCTCTTCTCTCTCCTTTAGATCTGCTCCTATGTATGCATTAATTTTCCTTAAATTTGCTCAAACCTTCACTTTAGATCTGCATCTAAAGTCTGCTTCAGATCTGGTTTGACAATTCTAGTTTGACAATTCTGTAACCTTTCCAATATTGTCAATTTTAACAAAAGTTGGGTCAACCAGAATGTAATAGAATCCAATCGAACAGATGCAAGACTAGGAGATACTTAAGCAAATTTGATTATTTATTCAGCTCCAACACATATCATGAACAACAGTCATAGCAATATTATTCATGCTCAGAATTGCAGAATATAATCCCTTACTTCCAGAGTTATGAGTTCATTAAATTTGTATGCCAATGCAAATCACATAAATAGTCAACAGGAATGTCTCCGATGTTTCCACCAATCAGAATAACACCAATGACACCCATGACTCTACAATGCAATATATCCGGCGGTAAAGGCCAAAAGTGCCAGCAACATTGGTAGCATCAGCCCCATGAAGATGTCCACCATCAAGGAGCCCAACTCACTCCAGTGCCTATGATAAACTCTTCCGACAGATAGCACACAAATCGGCAACCAGGAAGACAGGTCTCATTCTCGTCAGACTACCATGCTCGATATTTGGATGCAGTGTCAAGTGTATCATCCGAGAGCACATATAAATCTTCAAACAGGAAACTAAGAGATGTGATGCACCAACATACTTTAAGAACACATCATCACATCGGAATTCCAATAGAGCCACAATATCAATCTATGTGCTTGACATCCTGTAGTCGCTACTATTGGTTCCCATCATTTTATTATCTACTGAAATAATTCATGATTTCTGAAGAGATATCCGACAACACAAACATTTGGCAAATATTGTAGCGGTGGTTCTGTCTCAGAATGATTACCAAGCTTTCCGTAAAATATTCATAACACATAACACCACTCGATAATTTATATCCCTGTTATGATGGTATTGTTGGCGGCTACAAACACTAGATACAAGTTCGGAAGTGTGCTCACACTGTCAACAATCATCATCGATACATATAGCCCCATCCTGCTATTTTCTTCTGTGAAATCTCGACTCCAACCTCTAACCTTTGGTCTGATAGTCATTGGTTTCTAAGTGCAGAGTTTATCGAATCTTCTGATGTTTCTTCTTAATTGTTATTCGCTTTAGAGCACTAGTTAGTAGCAGCAAGGTAAGCTTTCTGTAATTTGAACATAAACAAATGCCTCAACAATGCCGATGTTAATCACAATCCTCAACATAACAGACCAAATGTCTCCAACAGTAATGTTTTATCAACTTCTTCAAAGGATGGACAAACTCTATGAAGGGCCCGATAATCTCTTTTTCCTTAACGGCACCTCCAAGTAAACCTGATATGATTCGATACTTGCATAGATGATTTGGACAGCTCAACTTCTCCACAACTCCTGAATGTCCTAAAAATGCTCATGATGGCTAGATGAATTAATATTCATCGCTTCCTCAATATCAATAACCCAATCGCAAGTATGTTCCCATACAAAGATTAGATGAACAAGGACTATAAGCGAATCCGATAAATCAATTGCAATGAAGTTTATATCTTTAGTGAACATATGAAAACCATTGAATGCTCTTGCAATGCTCCAACACCGATGGAGATCACTACCTGGTAATGTGAAATGTAAAACCAATACCAGAAGAGTTACGCACAACACTTAAGGATGGTGAATACCAGCGACACCAGCCATGACGAAAGCGACATGTCCTTCGACTACAACCATAAAATTAGGAGACCGCAAATAAGCATGAATGTAGACTGAGACCCAAATCGCGATATTACTTTCTATGTCGCCTTATGTCTGAAGCATCATTACTTCTGCTAGTGATCACCATTCAAAACTGTGATCAAAGACTTAAGCAAAATAGCCACGCTGGGGTTATACTGCTTAGCCAAATTTGATTAGATTTTTCTAAACCCACTCTAATACCATGTTAGTGTTCAGATCAGAAATGCAAATAAGTAGAAAATACAACACATAGAACAATGAACATAGTATTTTACCTTGGGAAAACCCTCCTACTCGAGGGAGAAAAACCCAACAAAATATTCTCTTATAAATCAGAAGAATAAGTGCAGAAATTGCATATAAAATCAGGCCCTAGAATAGGCCAAGTCTCATACAATAAGTAATGTCACTTCTCCTCGAAGCGAATCTTGAATGCACAAAATGATGACACTTCTTCTTGAATCGTATCTGCTGCTAAGAAGGAAAATCTGCTGCTTAAGAATGTGTTGATGTGATTTTCGTGACCGCACCAACACAAAATAAAGTTGCCAACGGCGACCCTATTCTCTCTTGATCAAAGTATCTAGCATGCTAAGATTGCGAGAAAGTTCGTGCGTTCAACTCCAAGGTTCCTTCTAGGTGTTGGATAGTCTCAGTTGGCTCGATGTGATTTTGCTGGTATTTCAAGGGGACTTATGCAATTGTTCGACAGCTAACAACAGATAGCAGATTAAGGGCTTCATGTGGTTTGAATGATTTGGCACGTAAGCGCAAGTTTCCTAACACTAACCAGAAATGAACTGAATTTAAATGAGTGTAGGGATAAGAAGGTTCTAATCTACTCTAAGGCGTGGGGCATCGATCAATTCTCGCAGACTTCAACCGAGCTTTGCTTTGCCTCGCTTCGGATAGCTTCCACAAAACCGGTGCAATCTTCAGAGGAGTAATCAAAGGTATTCAGATCACGATCTAGCATGAAGACACCATCACAATGATGCATGCCAACATATAAATCATAATCGAAGTTAAGTTTCACGATGTTCCAATTGACCACGCAAGGCGAACCCACCGTCAGCGAGCCCACGAGTGGTATGGATAAGCGAAGTTTTGTTCAAATCGAGCAGCACATTCCACAATTACTAAGTACTTGCATGAAATGAAATCTACTTTACTTTTAGCTACTTCAAGATTCTACGTGAATTGGAAGGGCGAAGAAGCCTCGCTAGCTACTCATAACAAAGAAGAGATCACCATCAATGAAAACTCTTTTATTATGAAAGTGTTCACAACAACTTCTTACAAAGTATTCAAAGGGAAGACTTTCCTTCCTTTTCAGTCTAAGCTAAACTATCAAACTATGCTACCTTCTATTCTATCAATGTCTCTCTATTCTTTCTTTGCTATTCTAACTAGATACAAATCAGGGGGGATGTCACACCCCATTTTTATAGCTACTATTTCATAGGGCAATTGATTGTAATGTTTAAATCTTGGTGATGAATAAAACAATTGTGATCTTGTTATTAAATGAATGTGTCCTATTTGAATGATGGTTTCATTTGATTGTTATTTCTATTGATTTAATTCTTGATTAATTGTTGCATACAATTATGGGATAATGTTATTCTAACTTGTGAGATGTTTTTACCTTGTTATGAGCATATGACTGCCGATGTCATGTCATGATGTGCAGGTATGAAGACTGTTCCTTCGGACAGAGGAGAGACATCATTCGGGGAGGAACTTGGTCGGGTAAACAGTAACAAATACCAAATTGAGCATACACACACATACTATAGATTGAGTAAGCCAAGTCTGTTTGTCGAGATAAGGGTAAGTCATCCTTAGGCTTGTTTATTGACATTAAGGTTCTGAATTCACTTCTTTATGCTTTAGGAGATGTGATTGTTTAACGTCAGACTTGCTATACCATGACCCAAGTATGAATGATGTGAAAGTTGTGTTAATGATTGATTGGGAACGCACATACATCCATACATTGTGAACACGTATTTAAATGTACAGACATATCAATACATGTGTACGTTAAGCAGATGAATATGCTCATACACATGTGTCGACATGTATGTACGCATACATACGTATACATAGGTATATTTATAGGTACACAGTCCGCCTGATATCTGTAGTGAAAATAATATTTAATATTATTGCCTAGTAAATTTACATATATATTTATGTATAAATGTATATATTAACAATGTGATTATATTTATGGATATATATACATAAATACATAAATGCCTATGTAAATATATTATATATTTATATTTTTAAAATATATGTACTAATATTAAGGTAATATTTACATATATGTAAATATATATATATATATATATTTATGTATTTAAAAATATTACACTTAATTGTAATACATATTTGATAAAATTTATAAATGAATAATATTGAAATGTGAATTATGTAAATGTAATGGACACACAAAAATATTCAATAGAATACAAATTGAACACAAATAAAGGATTTAAATGATGAAATATTTCGATTTTGAACTATGGGAAATCAAAATATTAAGAGAGATAAATATTTGAAATATCAAATACTTCATATAGTGTAAAGTCGAATTTGTTTTTAATAAACATTTGAAAAGGAAGAAAACACGTTTTGCCTTGAAAAGCTCATGAAAACAAACTGGAGGAAATCGCGCGCCTGGTAAAAACGCGTCTGGTTCGCGCCTGGGCTGCGACCTAGCCTGTGAAATAACTGAATGCTGATCTCATGGCTCAAAATGGCGACGTGGAAGCTTTTTAACCTTGACCTAAAAAGAATAAGTCATTCATTTTCATGCGACTGGCCAAAAGAAAACGTGTGACGGTTTTGAAGATTAGAGTTGAAAAATTCTTAATTTGCTGGCTTAAAGGGAAGTCGATTCACCTCCATTTTTAATGACTTAGGGTTTAAGAATCCACCAAGTATCTTTTTGACTAATTCTAAGCACTTAGTTGTCAATCCTCATGCCTCCATTAGTGGAATTCGTTGCAATTCGGGCCTATATATAGACGCCCTTCCTTTCATTGTAAACACATACATTGAGCAATCTAAGTTTAGTATTTTTATTCCATATCCATTTCATTGTATTGCTTGAGTTTCCTGTATTGCTGAGTTTGATAAATACAGTGAATTATTACCAGCATTTACCAGTCACAGTGAATTAAGTCATTTTGAGTTCAGAGTGAGGTATTTGTGAAATATAGCTGAGTAGGAATTGAGTGGTGGAAACACGTTTGAGAGAAGTCATTTTGAGTTCAGAGTGAGGTATTTGTGAAATATAGCTGAGTAGGAATTGAGTGGTGGAAACACGTTTGAGAGAAGCCTATCATATATTCTGAGAACATATATCACCATTTGCTGAGAGACATCCTCTGTACATTATCTTCACAATTTCTGAGTTCACAGTAAGAAGTTGAGATTACTTTTCAGCTGTATACCTTTTGCAAGTGATCAATTTCTGAGGAAGAGTTAAAGACTGATCTAAGAGTTGTTGGAGGTCTTTTGTTGGAGGTTTGAGGTGCTGGAAACACAACCAAGTTCATCCTCTAAAGGGAAAGGCATATACTAGGCATGTTGTTTCTTCTTCATGTTCTAAAGCATATTTCTTGAAAGTGTAAATACTGAATGTGCATAGTTAGGGAATTGCATTGAGTTCCATGCTTTAGTTAAGATAAACAAAGAAATGGTTCTATGTTGCACCATGTAAGTAAATTACTTTAAGGAATGGTTATGCATGTTTTCTGGAGTATATACCTATTTGCATTAGTGTGTGTTTTGCATTAAGGTATGAAATATGTATGATTTCCATATGAGGAGTATATACGGTTTCAACGATTAAAGGATTGTGAAAAAGGGATTATATGAGTAAAGAGCTTAAGGGATTAGTTTACTTATCTTACATTTAAGAGAAATAATGGAAAAAGATAAAAGGGAGGGATTTATTTGCATTTTGAATGACTTCTGCATGTTGTGTATGATCTCTGTATATGGAGAATACGTAGGTGTACTTATTATCTACTAGGAACGAAATGAAGGCAGAATCAAGTAAAGTCTTTTAGCTTAAGTTATTAGGATAACAGAGGCAAGCTAAGTACTCCTAGGATAAAGATTTCCTAATTAGGAGGACTGATACTAGACACTTGTAAACTGTTTCATTTCTAGTAGGTTCGAATGATTGTAGGATATCTGGGGTGACGGATTTACCCATTGAAGGATAAATCCTTATGCGTAGAGTAAGGAAGCCTCAAGTCAAATCGGCCCTGAGTAGTGTTTATGATAGATGACCTTCATTCGAAGTACTGAATGAGAATACTTTGGCCAAAAGAGTGAAAGGTATGACATCCACCTAGGTGTGAGATAGTTGAGACTACAGTGTCAGTTCATTGTGATCCGAGTACTAGTTCGGGATTGTGAAATAGCAAGGTTCTAGTTGTGTAGGACACAACACTATGCTCAGTTGGTAATCGTTAAAGGATACCCTACCAATCTCTTCTTCGAAGGGAGGGCCATCTATCTAACAATAGGTGTGCGGGGGACCGCAATATAAGTCCGTGGTTGGCGGAAAAGCGCTCGAGTGATGTTTCTCTTCCACAGCAAGCGGCCGATGTACCAAGATTTGAAAGGACGGACTCCTAGACCTTCTTACTTCTATTTGTGCAAAAGCTTACAAGCTATGTATGTAACTGTATTACTTTTGATCTCTGATTTGTATTTGCAATGAAAATGAAATTCATGTGGAAACATATTGTAACTTGTACGTATTTATCAATAAAGAAAGGAAGATTTTTATTGTTACTTGTACCTTTACATGTTTAAAGTGAGAATTGGAAAGTTTTTAATTTACGCAAGAATTAGGTCGTTACAAGGGATGCCCCTTTTATTGGCCAAATCCATTGGACGACTCAGATTCAATTACAATGAAGGCCTCAGATTGAGCCACATAAACCCTAACCCTAAAAACCGCCACCAAGAAGAGTGGGGTAATAAATGAGCAATTAATGTCCACCATCCTTCTAGAAGACTCTCATCTAGAAGCGTGTTCACATTGTTCCTGTTCCTCTTCTCGACTACAAATTCGATGAGTCTGGTCATCACTACTTCAACCCCTTGAATGGATATGGCGGGAACGTCCTTGATCTAACTTCAAGACTGCAACCTCTTTCCTCTGCTTGACGATGATTTTCCTCCTTGATGTTGTTCTTCAACTTTGAAGTACTTGATGGTGACCATTAATGCTTGGGTTTCCATCTTTCCCTTCATCCTGAGCTTTGAAAACATTTCTTCTTTGCGACTTGAGTTTGGCACATACTAGGTCTCAACACTTAGCCATTTCTTCCAAGTATTCGCTTCATCCCCCCAAGTCATCATGCCTTGGCCTCGGTGTTCACCCTGCAAAACAAGCGAGGAGAAGAGCATCAGAACACTTCATAATATAAATTCACTTCACTCACCTGATTTTCATGCGTTGACTCCCAAGGCTTGAGTGATCTCCGGATCTGATAGGGTTCATCGTTTTTCTCTAGCCAATTTTGCTTTCTTCATGATTTTTCAACATCTGTAGGCTGGGCATATAACACATGTGCATCATATTTCAATGCCTTAGACAAATTTCATCCTCCTCAAGGGCATATTTAAGAGATGCATTTTTAAAATCTTCTTTTGAAAGTGTTAACTTCAATTGCATCTTCTTCAAGAAATTTATTTCACCAACTGAGGTGTTGACAACTTTGATTTTATTCATCTCTGGCTCAAGAAGACTATTTTCATGAAGAATTCAATCAAATTCACCTAGGCAATCAACTTCAAATTTACCATTCGAGGCATTTTATCTTCAACAAAACATTTTATCCTTCTTGCCTTAGAAATTTTTAAAATTTTCCCCTTCGAAAATTCATCAATCAGGTGCCCATGGAAAATCTTCATCCTGAAGGCCTTGGCGAAGTGTGGAAGACTTTAGAATCCATTCCTTGTTGAAGACGTCTGATACCTAGAAGAAAATTCCCTTTAGAAAACATCAAATCCATGGGTCTACAAACGAAGGGGTACATTTAATTTTTTTATTTTTCAACCTTTGAAAAATATTTCTCACCAAAGTCTATTCTTACTTCCCCTTTAGGCGTACTTGAGGTGAGAGTCTCCACATTCCACCTTCCTTAAGATAGGCGCATTTAGCTCTCTGGGTTTTCATTTTGTCCAAGTCTTAGAAAACTTTTGATATCACCTTGAGGTTTGATTTTCCATACTTAGAACAATCTCAAGTAGCTTCTTGTTTGAGGGTGCATCTGAAGTGTTGAGCTTTCAATCTCAAGTACTGAGAAAATTTTCTAACTCCTCCATGTTGTGCTAGGTGCATTTACCTCTTCAAACCTCTAGTTTTATTACCTTAGAAGAATTTTCAAGTTCCACTCAAGCTTGGGCGCATTTGCCATGGCTTATTTCAAGTTTCTACACTTAGAAAAATTTCAAACTTCTTCTTCAACCCTTAGGCGCATATGACCCTTCAAGCTTTTAGTTTCCAATACTTAGAAAAAATTTAAACTTTTGATATTACCCCTTTCAAGCCAGGTGCATTCAACATGGTGGACTTCAAGTTTCAATTCCTTAGAAAATTTCACCTCCACTTCCTTGACTTAGGCGCATTTAGGGGTTCAGGCTCCAAGTTTCAACGACTTAGAAGAAATTTGAGACATCATGCAATGTTGGGTGCATATGGAGGTACTTACTTCCAATTTCAGACACTTAGCCAAAATCTCCAGGCATCTCTCTCCAAGGGCGCACTCAAGGGTTTCCAACTTTCACTTTCTCAATGTTAGAAAATTTCACTACCAACTCCTCTTCAAGCTTGGCGCATACCATCCCTTCTACTTCTAATTTCCTTGCCTTAGACAAATTCCAAGGCATCTCCAAGTCAAGGCACAAATGGGGGTAGGAGCTTGCATTTTACCATACTTCGAAATTTTCAAATCACTTCAATCTTTCAAGGGCGCATTTGGCTTGTGCTACTTCTAGTTTCTATGCCTTGGAAAATTTTCTGACTTCAACCTCCAGCTTAGGCGCATTTGGGGGGTCCAACTTCAAATATTCTTTAAGTCTTCCTCCAAGTCAAAGGCGCATTCAAGGGGTAGAGCTTCAAGTTTCACATACTTAGTAGATTTTCAAGTCTCCTCCAAGTCAAAGGCGCAAATTCTATGTTTGAAGTTTCTATGCCTTGGAAAATTTTCTGACTTCAACCTCCAGCTTAGGCGCATTTGGGGGGTCCAACTTCAAATATTCTTTAAGTCTTCCTCCAAGTCAAAGGCGCATTCAAGGGGTAGAGCTTCAAGTTTCACATACTTAGTAGATTTTCAAGTCTCCTCCAAGTCAAAGGCGCAAATGAGGGGGTCTACTTCAAATTTGAATGCCTTAGAAATTTTCAAGGCCTCCTCTTCTTCTCAAGGCGCATATAGGGGGGTGCGCTTCAAATTTTGAACACTTAGATTATTTTCAAGCTCTCCATGCAAGGCAAGGTGCATTCAAGGGGTGGAGCTTCAAATTTTGATTACTTAGACAAATTTCAATCACTTCCTCCTCTCCTTGGGCGCATTTTGACCCCAGAGCTTCTAATTTGGAGGACTTAGAAAATTTTCTATCAATCTTCAACTTCAAGGGCGCATTTCACCATGTCTACTTCCAGTTTGCCAGACTTAGATGGATTTTCAACTTATTTCAGCTTTTTGTCTGACCTCATGATGCCCTCAGCTTGCCCTAACCTGCTATTTTTAGAAAGTTTCTCAAATTTTGCCATTCAAGCTGATTTCTAGCTCTAGAAGGCTTGATTTTCACTTTGCTTCGAACCTCGTGACATGGCCGAGCTACTTATGCCTGATGCATGCGTGCCTCTGCTATTTTTAGTAACCTGCTAAAAATAGTAGCTGCTCAGAATGAGCTCAAATTTTGTGAGTGGATTGCCTGAAGGATGTTGATCGTGACTGGATGATGCCTCTGCGTGACTGTCATGTTTTGCCCTACTTTTTAGGAAACCCTAATTCCTCTGCATGGACATGCTAAAAATAGTAAGCGCTTGATTTTCGAACCTCTGCAATTCCGTTTGATCTGAGATTCGCGCCATGGGGTCCTCATCACTTGTTTGACTTGTTCATACTGATGCCTCTCGCTGACCTGCTATCTATAGCATGTTTCTGGAGGTGGTTTAGTATTTATAGCAACTGCTTGATTTTGAGACTTCCACAACTCCGTTTATCTTGAAATTTGAATGACGTGACCCTCATCAGTAGACTTGCCCGTTCACATTGGCGCCTGATGCTAACTTACTATTTATAGCTTGTTTCAGACGTGGCTTACTATAAATAGTAAGTACTCCGATTGCCTTCAAATTTTACTGGTGGATAGCTTGAAAGATACTGATCACAGTGGGATACACCGGTTTTCGAAAATTCTGGCATCTGACCCCTCATTTTGGGTCCCGAAGTTGGAAACCCTAATTTGACTTGCATGTCGATGAAACGACCTCCGTTTGACTCCGTTTCTGTTGCACTTTGCTCTGTTTGTGATACTGATGTGCTGGGCAACTGCCGGAATGGACCTGCTAAAAATAGTAAGTCTCTGAAAAGTGATCATCTTGCTTTGCATGTCACATCACTGCGTAGCTCTTGAAAAACCCATAAAGAATAACCTGACATGCGTTGAAAAGCCCTGCATGCAAAGACTAAAAACAATCTCTGAAGACGGCTCCTGAAAAAAGTCCTGATCCTGGTTTGCATGTTATACCACTACGAAGCTTTCGAAAAACCCACAAGGAATGTCCAAACATGCGTAGAAAATTCCAACATGCAAACTCTAAAAATAGCCTCCGAAGGCTGAATACTGAAAGTCATTGTCTCATCTTGCATGCTATATCATTGCGTAGGTTTCAGAAAACCCAGAAAGAATCTCCAAACATGCACTGAAAAACTTCACATATAAACCCTAAAATCAGCTCCTGAAGGTGAACTTGCTAAAAATAGAAAGTTGTCCGTTTCAGCTCAAAATTTGCAGACAAGTAGCTTGACGTGCCCTGGATGCAGTGTGATAGTTGGAATTTCAAAAGTACTGAGAAAATGTCCCAAATTAGGCACTTACTAAAAATAGCAAGTTGTCTGAATTCAATGAAACTTCAGTGGGAAACTGCTTGTAGCCTCCTGACAATAATGTTAGTCTCAAATTTCAATAGCCAAACTTGATTTGACCTCAAACTGACGTGAGAAATGCAAACCCTAATTCTACAGACTTGGCCAAAACTTTAATTGACATTTAAAGACGAGCACATCCTCGGAAAGGTAGATAGCAGAAAGAGAGAAACAGAGAGAGAAAACAAAGCCAAAAGACCCGAACGAAGCAAAAATTAGGGGGTCCCCATTTGCAATGGGGTGATGTGTGAAAAGGTCACAACAAAATGTAAATTGGAATGGAATGATTTGATGATGAAATGAGAGGACTCTATCCCCTTTAAATAGCAAACTAGGCGACCTCCTTTCTAGGGCCAACCTAGAAAAATACATTTGTTTAGAATGTGAAGGCCAAGATACCTTGAATTAATTTTATTTAAGAAAATATCTCCCGCTGCTACAAAACACTAACATATGTCAACTAGTGATGGTTGAAAGGTTGTGATGACGCTTTGACTAGTTTCACTACATCGTCATTAGTAAGTATTAGTAGTGTCAACCTCCAGTGTTGCTTTGATAAGCATGTGTATGGTTGAGTTGCTATGTTGTAGTTATTTCAGTTGTGATGAGGAGGTGTTCCAGATGATGAGAATGTGTTTGTGGTGCTTGGTTTCCAAGCGCTTTTGAGAAAATTTGAATAAAAGAGGAAATAGTGTGGTTGAGAGGTATTTTGGCATATAGAGTAGTGTTAAGGTTTTGCTCTGCATTTCTTCTATGTTGAAGATATGCTTGTGTAGTTCGGATATGTTTTTCAAAGGTGTTCATAGGTGTTATATCTAGAGTTTCAGGTTCTGGATCGTTGTGTAGAGGAAGTTGTGTTCACCAGTATGTGAACTGTGCAGTACAATGGTGTTTGGGAGAAATGGTTTTGCTTTGCATGTCTTCGCAGTTTGGTTTCTGGTCTTGCAATTTTGGAAGTATGCTTATCTTGCTAGTATCTATCTCCAGTTTGAGTTGTTTGTGTTTTGGTGCTCCGCAAGGTTGGATTCGGATGTTACAGTGTGTGGAAGGTTAACCGGTTGCACAGGATGAGTACGTTGTTTAGGTGAAAGTTGTTGCGAAGGAATTTGTTGGATTTTAGGATGTTTATGGAATATTCTAGAGTGTGTTAAAGTGTTGTGTGTGGTTTGTGAGTCATCTTTGGATCAAAGCAAGCATGTACTTATTTGTTTAATGGTGTTAACACAGGTTCGACCGACCTTGGGTGTTTACACTAATTGCGGATATGCTTAGGTGTTTGTGAAAGCATGAAGTAGTGTGTAAGAGTGTATTGTGGTCCAAGTTAAGGTGTGTTGTGGTTCGCCTTCATTCCTTTCCATCGCGAGAATGCTTAGTGCCGACCTAATTTGAATTTGCACAGTTGAGGTGCATAGCTGACTTTGTTAATTGTTTTCAAGGTTGAAGATGGTATAAATAAGTGTTGAGTTGATGGAGAATTTAGGGTGTGAAGTGTGTGCGATGCGAGATGTAATGTGAAGTGCAGTGTGAGCTTTAATGTGTTAGACTACTAGAAGTAGTGAGCAGAAGGTGTCTACAATCTTCAGAGAGGATGCGAATGTACTGGTGATGCTGTGGTGGATATTTCTATTGCTTTGAGATGGATTTCTCATTGTAAGAATCTTCTTTCTTCTTCTTTCTAATTTGGCAGTGAGCCCTTCGATAGTGAGGCTATTGTATTCGGTGTTGTAATTACTTTATATTGTGAGCTAATCCTCACCATGGTTTTTCCCTTCTTGGGTTTTCCACGTAAATCTGGTGTTCTATTGTGCATGGTGTTGATGTGTTTCAGTTTCTGTTATTTGCTTTCATGCTAAATCATTCTAACAGATTAAAGGCTAATGAAAGTGATGTGGATCTGAATATTAATGAAAAGTGATGTGGATCTGAATATTAATGAGGGTTTTGATGTTTTAATGTACAATTGATTCACCCCCCCTTCTCATTTGTCTTGTGCATTCAACAAATCTATCATAAGTAACTCACATATGACAATGTCATAAGATTTAAAATGACGCATCATAATGACATTAGATGCTCTTGCAACCTCTTTCTCATTTGCCAAAGTATTTGACACTACAAATAATGCCAAAACAAAGTGGAACACTCCATTTCCCAATATGAGGCCAAAAATAATAAATAAATACAAATAATTAATATGTTGGAATATTAGAATGCAATGTTGAGGCATCTTTTCCAGCATTCTCCTACTTGTCGAATACCTTGCCAAAGAGCAAAGGGGAACTCCAACATTGAAATCGAATTGTTAGGGGTTGTGATGCCCATAGACTTATTGCATCACCTAAACTTCTCTGTGTTCATTGACTTTGCCAACACATCTACAATAATTGCCAAAGTCGACCTTCTTTAGCATTACCTTCCCATCCTCTACCATGTCATGAAAAAATTGTTGTGGACATTTATCTAATTTGTCTTTGAATGAAAGGCCAGGTTCTTTGCATGTAAGGTCGGTTTCTTTGCTAGACATATGGCACTTTGATAGCTCCTTGACTAAGCCCCACATTTGAACACAATCTCTTAATCCAAATGGCTTCCTTATGAGCATGAGGAGATACCATGTACTTAGCTTCAATATTGGACAAAGCGACCACAACCTATCACTTGCTCATCCAATAGCACAGCCAAATAAATTGAAGACATAACCAATCGTGGATTTTTTGTTGTTGATATCACCTGCCCAAGTTGAATCCACAAATCCATGAATATCCACTAAGTGTTGCTCCCTTGTAGAATTACAATGATAAAAAATATAGTATTCAAAACTACATCGCAAATATTCGAAGACCCTTTTAATTGCATCCCAATGATCTTGTGCAAGATTAGCCATGAAACGACTATAGATAACCCATTGCTTGGGCAATATTTGGTCTTGTACAAACTATAGCATTCATCAAATTCCCAACAACACTAGTATAAGGTACTCTAGCCATGTGCTCCATCTCATTGAGTGTAGGCATATACTGCTCTAGAGATAACTTAGTCCCACCAAAATAGAAACAAAATGGTTTGCAAGATTTCATGTTGAATCTATCCAACATTCACATACTTACTTTGACCCAACTAAAACTTAATGTTCACTCTGTTGATCTCCTTGCCCAAGATTTATCTAGTATCCCCCAAGTCCTTTATCTCAATTTGTGCTGAAAGCTAAGACTCTAAAGCAAAAATCACATCCTTATTGTTACCAAAGAACAACATTTCATCAACATACAATGTGATCACAAGGAACCAATCATCACCTTATAATAAATGAAATGATCCAATTCAGATCTCAGAAATCCCAAACCCAACACAATAAATACAGGGAAGAAATTCGGTTTGTCTAGATAGGATGAGTTCATCAGGTAATTCTAAATGGTTCTACTGAACCCATATACAAAATTAATCTAATGTCTGGCCAACTAATTCAGATATGAACAACCAGTTGATCTTCAAGAAAAAAGACTAGGTTCAAAAGTTTAAGATGAAAAAGAACATAAAGTCTCATCACTGTTATTTGGTAAACAGATTAGGAGAAGGATAGAGTTTCGACTCTAACATGATTGAACAAAGCAGAGCATCAATTAGACGACAAACTGCCTATCTTTCATTTTCATGAAGAAGAATGGGGTGATTTGAAAGCAAGACTCTTCTTTGAACATTACACTTTATTCAAGCTCCTAAAATCGAATTCCATTATCTTTCATTCAATTGAGAGTCCATTGGAATTTCAACTTATAGACGTTATTCATCTGAACAATTTCATTGTTAAAGATTCAAGGTTATCATAATCTAAATTACTTTTACGTGCCTGAAAGAGTGAACAAAGACTTGATGAAGCCCGCTCAAGAATCTCCCAGCGATAGGTCCTGCAGGCTCGAACTTCAACCACAATTCCTACTTATGCCGAATAAGAAAAGTCTACATTGCCACCACCTAATTCGCCTTTAAGGATGGACGACTAGAGAAGAACAATGGAAATAGCCAGCTAGATAAGGATGGAACAACTACTATGCCAAGACAAGATGGAATACGACTTAGAGAAGAGTAAATAAGATTTTCGAAGATAGTCTATGTAGGATGCAGAGTATCGAACCAGAGTAGAATGCCGTGAGAAAGAGAGAGAGTGAAAATTAATGGCCTTCGATGATAAGAGGAGACCACAAAGAAACCTCCCATCAAGATTTTCTAGAGCCGCGACTGCATGGCTTCTTCTTGGCCGTTTCAACCAGAGGCTCGAAGGAAAAGATGACGGGAAAAATTACTTCTCCAAACTTTGACAACTCACCTTTTATTAATTAATTTTCGATTTCAAGGCCTTTCAAATATTTTCATAATTGATCAATGGCCTTAGAATTATATCCATTATTATTAATTTAATATTAAATAACCATTGCATAAATATATAAGTAACAAGAATTGGTTCGCTCAACTCTCAAGAGGATATTATTAATAAATATTTTAATTATATCTATTATTTTAATTTGATATTTAATAACCATTTGCAATCTCCTTAAAAGGTGATTATATATATATATATATATATTTAAAATTGACTTGTATAACGATAATTATATTTAATTACTTATGGCCAAGTTACTACTTCAATACATTGTCTTACATTGTCTCGAGGTTTGATGATAAAATTGATCGTTTGTTAACCACGTCCTCTCCCTGATGATATTCCCTTTTCCGTCATGGCGTCGGCAATCCTGCATCCACTGACAAGAATTATGGTTAGATCGTCCTGAATGTTAATATATATATACACATATTTTTAAATATAGTCTCATGAACACATTCAATTTTACATGAATAAGAAAATCACTCGCATATATAAGAAAATCGTTTTCATTTGCAGTTATGACAAATAAAACATTTATTTTACCCTCAATTTCACATTCACATGAAAGTAGTTACTTGCAACTAACATAATGACTATAATTCCATTGTCATTAACATGTTCAAGTTAAAGGGGATGTAACATACTCCTTCCCTTAAGAATCATCGTCCCCGATGATTATTTATTATAAATCCAAGTCTAAAATCATAATAATTATATATAGAGTCTTAATTGTTTTGAAATAGATATGGAAACGTTTGAAGGATTTCTTCATAATCCTCCCAGGTGGCATTTTCCTTTGAATACTGGTCCCACTGGACCTTACATTGTACCACCTCACGGTTACGTAAGCGCAGTTGATGTACCTCGAGCACTCAAAGTGGCTCTATTGTTATTACCCCAGGGTCCTACAGCTATAATGAATTCCAGTCAATCATATGATCAAAGTTTGCATAATACTTTTTAAGATAGGAAACATGAAACACATTGTGCAATCTGGTGAGAGTCGGAGGTAGAGCAATTTTGTATGCTACTGGATTGATAGCTTCCAGAACTTCAAATTGTCCCACGTATCTTGGGGCTAACTTAGAGGCCTTCCCAAATTTGATAGAACTTTTCTGCAGTTTCACTCGCAAGAGGACTTTCTCGCCCACCACAAACTGTCTGGGGTTCATTCTGCATCAGTGTAGCTCTTTTGTCGATCATTAGCTTCCTTTAGCCTTTGTTTGATTAACCTTACCTGTTCTTCCATTTCTTGAAGCATTTCGGGTCCTAAAATGATCCTGTCCTCCACATTGCCCCAACTGATGGGAGTTCTGCACTTCCTGCCATATAGTGCTTCAAAAAGTGCCATTTTAATAGCTGATTGATATGAGTTGTTATAGGCAAATGCTACCAAGGGTAAGTATTCTTCCCACTTATATTGCTGATCCATACAGTACATTCTAAGCAGGTCTTCTATGTGATGAACCCTGCTGGCTCAAACCTCAAACCCCAGTATTTTCTTAAGTCTTAATGTGTTATTTTAGTTTTTTAGAGAAAAGTTTATAGACAGAAGAGAAGGGGCGCACAGCATAAATGCTTATAAAATGTAAATTTGAGCTAATTCAAGCGAATTGAAATTACAGAAGATAATAAATAAGCTCAACAATGGATTTAGAACTCATAAACATACCCGAAAGCTTCCAGATTATTTATTTAAGAAAGTAGTCCAGTTCGCCAGCCAAGATGGTGAAAAACTGACAAATACTGGTGCAGGAAGCTACAAAATGCAAAGTCCAACCTGAAAATTGTGGCAGATGATGAGTACAAGCCAGACGCCAAAGGAGATGAAGAGAAACCCTCAGAAAAGAAGGCGTTTCAGCTAGATACTTCACATGCCTCTCTAAATGGGCACATTTCCCAATGCAAATGGTACGGCCAAGGTAGAAACCATTAGAACACTCTGAAAGCTGAAGTCTGTAGAAGATGGCGACTCTGGAGAAGAAACCCTCTTCCCTTATTGCAGACAAGAAAATACTGAATGATAAAACTCTGATAGAATCATGTAGAACCTCTGAATGAAGCTCTCAACTGCACTGATTCGACTGATCTCTCACAATCTCAAAAGTGCTCAACATCGAAGAGGAATCGTTTTCCAATGGAAAAATGCTCAAACCCTGATCATAGAGGAAGGCACAGGAAAAATATCCAAGGCAAAGTCAAAATGATCAATAATAGGGTTTCTCATTGCCAAATTACCTTATATCAAGAAGGCACGCATTTCCAAGAAGATACGCACTTTTTGCCATCATTAAAATCTTTTAAAATAATATTAAGTCCTTTTCAATAGTCATGACTTAATATTTGGGCCCCCTTTTATATTTTAAGTGATTAAAATATTAAATCACCTTTTTAGAATAATTTAAGTGATATAAAATGTATAAAGTCAATTTGACTTTATAAAAAGGCATTAAGTTAATTAATTAACTCAAATCACTTAAAAATTCATAACTCGCTCAAAACTCCAAATATTCCTGTGCCGTCAGAAGCTGTCGACTCCTGAACTGCTAACGCCTGCCGTGAACCAATCACTGGGCTCTGAAAAGAAAAACGATCAACTCTCCAGAAAGTACCACTGACCCTCTAACTAATCCAGCTAGCCCACAAGGGTCCAATAAAGGGCTAACACACTGTTCCCGAGAACTGACTAGAGCGGGGACATCATAGTCCGCCCTCCCTAAATTTGCTTGTCCACAAGCAAACTCAAAGCCGGATGCTGAAGAATACTGTCACTCTCCCAAGTAGCATCCTCTGCCGGTAGATCTTTCCACTTTACCAAGTATTCCCTGATAACTCGCCTCCGAAGATGACGCTCTCTGGAATCCAGAATGGCCTCAGGTATCAAAATCAATTTCCCCTCGTCATCCAGGGGTGGTAAATCAATAGAAGGAATCACCTGTTGTCCCAACGCCTTTTTGAGGCGTGACACATGGAACACGTTGTGAACCTTACTGTCCACCGGAAGATCTAACTCATAAGCCACTTCACCGACACGTCTAACAACTCTGAAAGGTCCATAGTATCGCAGCTTAAGTTTCTCGGAGCCCTTCTTATGAAGGGTGGACTGCCTATAAGGCTGAAGCATCAAATACACCAAATCATCGATCTCAAAAGATCGCTCCACTCACCTCTGATCAACATATTGCTTTTGCTGATTTTGAGCTTTCTAAATATTCTCCCTGAGTGCTCTCATAATGTCCTGGTTTTCCTGCAATAGATCACCAGCACTGGGTACTCTACTGTCACTCAACAATAAATCAAGAAAACTCGGAGCATCATATCCATATAACGCTCGGTATGGTGTCATCTGAATGCTCATGTGATGAGTGGTATTGTAGCAATACTCACAAAGGTGTAACCACTTCACCCATGCCTTCTGCTGCCCTAAACTGTAATTCCTCAAGTATCTTTCCACCCATTTGTTGACTATCTCAGTCTGCCCATCAGTCTGGGGGTGGTAATTGGTACTCGGAGTGAGTTCTGTCCCGCAAAGTTTGAATAACTCTTGCCAGAAGTTACTCATAAACCTGCTGTCCCTGTCACTGACTATGCTCCGAGGCAAACCGTGCAACCTGAATACCTCTCGGAAAAACAAGTCCGCCACCTGAATAGCTGTGTGTGTAGTAGTGATTGAGAAGAAATGTGCATACTTCGTCAATCGATCTACTACCACAAAAATGCTGTCCTTCCCTTGAGCTTTTGGCAAGCCTGTAATGAAGTCCATCGACAAGCATTCCCACTTCCTCTCAGGAATAGGAAGCGGCTGGAGTAAACCTGCAGGGTATGTATGCTCTTGCTTGTTCTGCTGACAAACAAGATATTCCTTGACATACTGAAGAACGAATGATTTGAGACCCTTCCAAGAGAATCTTTCCCGTACCTGCCTGTAGGTCTTAAAGTAACCGGGATGTCCTGCCATGGGTGAATCATGAAAAGATCTCAATACTCTGTCCCTCATCTCAGAACCTGGGACTAGTAATATCCTCCCTTTGTAAATGATAAGATCATCTACAAGTGAATATCTGTCATCCTGTACTGTCCAATCTACTATGCTAGAAGCCCATGGGTTCTTAGCATACTCTGCTACTATCATATGTCTCCAGTCCTCTGCAAGCTGTGTAATGGAGCTCAAGTGAGGACGGCGAGATAATGCATCAGCAACTACATTTTGAGTGCCCTTGACATAGAAGATGTCAAAATCATAGGACTGAAGTTTGCTGACCCATTTCTATTGCCTTTCGTTCAGATCTCGCTGCCCAAGAAAATGTTTCAGACTATTATGATCGGTTTTAACACTGAATTTACTACCAACCAAGTATTGCCTGAATTTGGCCATGGCATGCATGATGGCCAACATTTCCTTATCATAGATACTGTAGCTCCGTTTAGGACCTCTTAGCTTCCTGCTCTCGAAAGCTATAGGGTGTCGATCCTGCATGATGACTGCACCAATACCCTCACCACTGGCATCACAATGTAGCTCAAATGGTCTGGTGAAATCCGACAAAGCCAAGACCGGACATGTAGTCATGAGAAGTTTGAACTTCTCAAAGCACACCTGTGCAAGTGGTGTCCACACAAAAGCACCCTTCTTAGTCAAATCAGTGAGTGGCGCAGCATGCCGCGAGAATTCACTAACGAACCGACGATAGAAGGCACATAATCCTACGAATCCCCTGAGCTGTGTCAATGTCTCAGGTGTAGGCCAATCGATGATAGCTCGAACTTTCTCTAGATCCATGCTGACTCCCTCTCCATTGATGATGTGTCCTAGATACAAAAGCTCGGCCATGCCTAAAGCACACTTGGACTCCTTGGCGTACAAGGACTCCCTGTCAAGTATACTCAATACCTCATCCAGGTGGACTATGTGTTCCTCCCATGATTTGCTGTAAACCAGGATGTCGTTGAAGAACACCAATACAAATTTCCTCAAGTGAGGATGGAAAACCCTGTTCATAGTAGACTGGAATGTAGCTGGAGCATTGGTTAAACCGAATGGCATAACCAAGAAATCATAGTGTCCATAGTGACATCTGAATGCAGTTTTCTCAATATCCTCCTCTCGGACTCTGATCTGATGGTAACCTGTCCTCAAGTCAATCTTTGAGAAATAACAAGCTCCATGAAGCTCGTCTATCAACTTGTCTATTCGTGGAATAGGATACCTGTTCTTTATAGTCTTCCTATTGAGCATCCTATAGTCAATACACATCCTAAGTGTACCATCCTTTTTCTTCACCAAAACAACTGATGAAGCAAAGGGTTACTTACTCGGCCTAATGTGCCCCATAGCTAAAAGCTCCTTAATAGTTTTCTCAATCTCATCTTTCAAACGTTTGGGGTGCCAGTAAGGAGTAATCATGATCGGTTTCGTGCCCTCATCCAGCTCTATAATATGCTCAATACCTCTATCAGGAGGTCTACTTGGTGGAATAGCACTGAAAACCTTAGCATGTTTGATTCGAAGTTCCTGTACATCAGGGTGGTAAGAAGAAGCTTGCTGCTCCAACTGTGAAGGCATTAACTTGCACTCAACAGCCCACTCTACCATGTCGTGTCTAATCAAACGTTCCATTCTCCGAAGTGAAATTTCTTTTAGGATGCTGTCCTTGATGGCTTTCAGAACATGATTTGTGCCATCTATGCTGAATTTCATCTCCATGTCATGCAAATTAAGTGTGAACTGTCCTATCGCATGAAGCCACTTCATGCCAAGGACTATATCTGTACCTCCCATGTTCACAACATAAAAATCTGCCTTAAACTCAAAATTGTTGAGTTTCAATGGCAAATCAGGAATCATTCTCTCACAGTTGAGAGTGTAACCATCTGCAACTTTCACCCGAATGCTTTCAAACTGCTGAGTTTGAATTCATCTTTTCTCCACTAACCGTGAATCAATAAAATTGTGGGTTGCACCTGTGTCTAAAAGAGATATGACTCTTTGACCTGCTAAGATCCCACGGAGCCTGAAAGAACCCTCTCTCTGCATTCTGGACATATGAGCCTCCTGTAGCTCACTTTCTACCTCAACCTCTGCCTCATTTTCTGATTTTTCTTCGTCCGTGTCATAGATTGCAACTTGCTGATCAGAAAAATCAGTCAATGATTCTCCCTCATAAAACCATTCCATGTGCCTGTTTTGCCCTTTAGGCTTGAGGGGACCGTCATGATTGAAGTCATATGGGCCCTTGTAGTAAAAGCAGAGCTTCCTTCTTCGTAAATCGTTCATTGTTTCTCAATCTAAAGGGGCTGCAAATTTTTTCTTTTGATCTGCATTATCAGCCTTCTTTGGATCAGATTTGTTCTCTGTGTAGGAGGTAGATGGTTTCGAGCCAAAAGGCTTATGAGGTGTAGTGAGCTCCATATTGCGAGCTTTCCTCATGGCCTCCTGTAGTGTAGGCGGATCAAATGCCTCCATCCTTTCATGGGCTTGAAAAGACCCTCAATGAAGAGTATAATCAGCCTCCTCTCAGAAATGCCTGTCACCATAACTGACAATCTTTGAAACTCTCCAATATAGGATTCCAAACTACGTAGTTGTTTCAATTGTGCTAGGTCTCTAAAAAATAGTTCAGGATCCCGCTTGTGAAACCTCTCTACCAATCTATCTGTGAACTCCTGGTACGAAGTAATCCGATCATGGTGAAGAGTAGTCATGCCATGAATCCACCAATCATGAGCCACGCCATCAAGATGAATTGCTGCAAATCGAATGGCATCCTCCTCAGGCATGGGACGTAATGTCAAGAATGTGTCCAGCTTACTGACCCAGGCACGTGCTGTAACTCTACCACTGCCATCAAAGTTCGCCAAGGTAAGCTTATTGGTAGCCTGTCTAAGATCATTTTGCTTGTTTCTAGGCCTCCTGTCATTCCTGCTTCTGGTGTGTTCTCTCTTCTGGCTCATGAATCTATCGAAGTTAAGGTGCTCCTTAACTCTCGGTGGCAGTGCATCCCATTCCTCATGCATAACCATGATGTTATCTGCAAAGTTAATCTCACCACCCTGTTCAACCTCAACCTCTTCATCAACCTCATTCCTAGTAAAAATAGGACAAGTAGCTCTCTCAAAGGTGCGAGCTGGAACAATGTTTCTATGGGGTTCGCCATGAACACTGCCTTCTTGATCACGATCTTGATTCTGTCCCCTATGAAATGTCAAATTTTGAACATTTGTGCTGAGCTGCTGGAGAATACTCGCCACCTGTTCTTGGCCTGCAACCATGCCTCTGAGCACATCTCTGGCTTCTTTGTCCTCTTCATCAAAATGATTCCTACGAGAACCTTCAGCTTCCCTGTCAGCCATGTTATCAAAGCCTAATTCTTCTTCCTGTTCGTCAAACGAAAATGCTGAAAAAGGTTCAAAAGTACTTCTCTGCAAACCTGGACCCCTGCGTGAGTAGTACCTGTCAAACCTATTCTGATGAGGCCGCATATAGACTGCTAACCCTGTAGGCTGGCAGGATCAGAGCTCTGATACCACTGTGATGAACCCTGCTGGCTCAAACCTCAAACCCCAGTATTTTCTTAAGTCTTAATGTGTTATTTTAGTTTTTTAGAGAAAAGTTTATAGACAGAAGAGAAGGGGCGCACAACATAAATGCTTATAAAATGTAAATCTGAGCTAATTCAAGCGAATTGAAATTACAGAAGATAATAAATAAGCTCAACAATGGATTCATAACTCATAAACATACCCAAAAGCTTCCAGATTATTTATTTAAGAAAGTAGTCCAGTTCGCCAGCCAAGATGGTGAAAAATTGACAAATACTGGTGCAGGAAGCTACAGAATGCAAAGTCCAACCTGAAAATTGTGGCAGATGATGAGTACAAGCCAGACGCCAAAGGAGATTGTTGTGACCTTTCACACATCGCCCCATTCAAGATGGGGACCCCTAATTTTTGCCCCATTCTGGTCTTTTGGCTTGGGTTTTTCTCTCTCTCGCTCTGTCTCTTTTCTGATGTCCGCCTTTGCGGGGACGTTCCCGCCTTTGAGTTTAAACGTGAATTTGGCTAAGTCTGGAAATTAGGGTTTGAGTCTTCCTGGTCAGTTTGAGGTTGAGCAAGGTGAATAACTTGAAATTTGAGCTTAACATTGTTGTCAGTGTGCTTCCAGCAGGTTTTCACTAAAATTTCATCAAGATCTGGGGTACTTACTATTTTTAGTAAGTGTGCAATTACAGGCAATTTGTCAGCATTTTTGAGATTCCGACAGTCACACGACATTTAGAACACATCAGGCTGCTCACATGCAAAATTTGAGCGAAAACAGACAACTTACTATTTTTAGCAGTCAGGTTTCCGGGACGAATTTTAGGGTTCAGATGCAGAGTTTTTCTTTGCATGTTGGCATATTCCTTCTGGGTTTTTCGAGACCTTCGCGATGATATAACATGCAAAACGAGACAACTTTCAGAATTCAGTCTTCCGAGGCTATTTTTAGGGTTTGCATGTCAGGGTTTCTTTTGCATGTCGGATGATTCCTGATGGCTTTTTCGAGAGCTTCGCGATGGTGTGACATGCAAATGAAGATACTCACTCAGTAAGGAACTTGCTATTTTTAGCAGGTGTGTCCCGGCAGCCGCCTCCCAGCAGTTTAGAATCACGAGCTGATCGCAGTGCCACAGAAACGAGAGCAAACAGATACCATTTGATATGCATGCAGAGTGAATTAGGGTTTCCAGCTTCGGAGCCTGAAAAGAGGGGTAAAAAGTGAGAATTTTCAAAAACCGGTGTAAACCACCGCGATCAGCATCCTTCAGGCTATCTGCTGGTAAAATTTCAAGTCAAACGGAGCACTTACTATTTATAGTAAGTCAATTTGGAAACTGGCCAAAAATAGTAAATTGAGTGCATGCACCGATGTCAGCAAGCAGGTCACGTGGTGAGGAGCGCCTCATCCAAATTTCAAGACGATCGGAGCACTAGAGCTATCAGAAACAAGCAGTTGCTATTTATAGTAAACCACCTTCAGAAATGGGCTAAAAATAGCAGGGTGACTAAAAATGGCAGTGTTGACAGGACAACGAGGTTATAAGGATGCAGTGTGCAAAATTCCAAGTCGTTCTGAACTTCAGAGATGCAAAATCGGGAGGCTTACTATTTATAGCAGGGCATGGATAAGCTAGCAGAAGAAGGTAAAAATGTCTAAGTCTGAGTTCCATCTAGCAAACACCTCCAAATGCGCCATGCTTGCCTTCAAGATGATCAAAAATATTCTATGAAATGAGTTCATCCTCCTGCCACCCCAAAATGCGCCCAAGTTGGTGAGGTGGAAGCATGAAAAATTTTCTAAGGCAAAAGTTTCATCCACCTCCAGGGGTAAAATGCGCCCTCAAGGGATGAAGAAGTTTAAAAATTTTTCTAAGTATGAGCAATATCCTCCTGCCTTGTCTAAATGCGCCCTCCTCACAAAGCAAAATGATAAAAAATTTCTAAGTATCAACTCTCATCCTTCACCAAGTAAGAAATGCGCCCAACAAGCAAGAAGGTCAAAGAGGTCAATGAAGTTTATCCTTCACCCTTGCCTAAATGCGCCCATACTTCAAGTTCCATCCTCCTCAAGGCAAGAAATGCGCCCAAGCTAGAAATGGTCAAGGGAAGTCAACGTTTTCATCCTCCTCCATGGGCAAAATGCGCCCAAATGCATGCATGTGAAGACAAAACCAATGGCATGCAAAGAGACAAAACGTATGCATGCAAGGAGGGAATATTCCAAGTGAGTTAAAAGGCAAGTTTTAAAATCCACTTCATAATGCAAATCTGCCCAAGTGAGGAATAAGGTCAACAAGTCAAATGCTAGGCGTTATTCTCCTTCAAGCCCAAAATGCGCCCAAGGTGGTATGTTAAAGAGGATTTCTCCAAGGCGTCAAAGGTGATGAGTGGTATAAGTGTTAGAAAATATTGCCAAAGGGTGGAATTAAATTGCTAAGGCGTGGTAATATTATTCTCCAAATGCTATGCGCCAAGGATGGTAAGGTGAAATAAAGTATAAGATGAATGATGAAATATTTCTAAGGCGTTGGAGTTCTAAATAAAATCGCCTTGCTAGTGTGGAGTAAAATGCTAGTGTGGAGTGAAGAAATAAAAGTGTGCTAGGCGTGAATAAAATTTTTCTAACTGAAGTTGATAAAATTTTCCTCGCAGGCGAAGTGATCAAAGCTAAAAAAATTTCCAAGGTGAAATTTTTTCCAGGGCGAAATTTTCAAAAAGTTTTTCAAGATGATTTAAAAATTTTCTAAGGCATAAAAATTTTCTCCCTTAGAAAATACGCCTAGACCCAGGGTGGTGAAATTTTTCCTGAAGTCCGAGTGAAGTTGCCAGAGATGAAGTCAAAGGTGCCAACATTGCAGGATGAGTGGATAAAAAAAAATTTCAAGTCAGAGCAACAAAATTCTCAGAGGAGATGAAGAAATGAAATAAATTGTTGAAAATTATTTTTCCTAGGTTCAAAATTCCAGAAAATTAAATGAACCCGTTCGTTGGGTACCCATGGGTTCGACGCGTTCTGAAAGAAATTTTCTTCTGGGTATCAAAGATTATCGATAAGGAATGGATTTTAAGGTCTTCCACAACTTGTCGAGGATTCTGGGATGAAGATTTTAAATGGGCACCAGATTGATGAATTTCCTAAGGGAAATCTGAAAATTTTCTAAGGCAAAATGAAGAAAATGTGTTTTCAAGACAATGAATTTGGAAGGAACTGCCTAGGTGAATTTGCTCAAATTCTTCGTGAAGATGGTCTTCTTGAGCCAGAGATGAATAAAATCAAAGTTGTCGGAGCTCCAGCAGGTGAAATGAATTTCTTGGGGATGCAGTTGAAGTTAATATTGTCAAAAGAATGATACGCCCTTGAGGAAGATAAAATTTGGCTAAGGCATGAAGAATCATGAAGAAAGCGGAAGTTGGCTAGTGGAAGCGATGAACGTGAGAATCTTGGTAAGTAAGTTGGATTTATATTATGAAATGTTCTGATACTCTTCTCCTCGCTTGTTTTGCAGGAGGAATGTCAAGGCTAGAGCACGATGACTTGAAGTGATGAAGCATGATGATATTACCACCTTCGGAAGGAGATAAAGTTATGAGTTTCACATGAAGGAAGAGAAAGTTGCAAGAAAATGGCTAAGTATTGAGGCTCAAGTAACAAAGAAGAAACGTTTTCAAAGCTTAAGATGGAGAAAAGGAATGTAAGCTCGAGCGAAGTCGAGGAGCAACGTCAAGAAAGAAGATCGAGAACAGTGTGAACGCGTTTTTCAAGATTGGAATCTTCTCGAGGGATGATGGTGGACATTATGGCTCATTTATTACCCCACTCTCCCTTGTGGCGATTTTTAGGGCAAATCTTGTTTAGCGCTGAGGTGGCACGATCTGGGCCATCTTGCCGATTGTAACCCTAGCCGTCTTTTGGACTGGGCTAGCTATATAAAGGGGGAGTCCCCCTCATTTGTAATCTCATTAGATTTAGAGGCAGAAGCAGAGCTTAGAGGAGTAGAGAGCAATTAGATAGTTGCTAGTATAGTTTAGATTGAAAAGGAAGGAAAGTCTTCCCTTTGGATACTTTGTAAGAAGTTGTCATGTATGCTTTCATAATAAAAGAATTTTCATTGATGGTGAATTCTTCTTTGTTGTGAATAGTTGTTGAGGCTTCTTCGTCCTTCCAATTCATGTAGCATCTTGAAGTAGCTTAAAGTAAAGTAGATTTCATTTCATGCAAGTAGTTAGCAATTGTGGAATGTGGTGCTCGATTTGAACAAGACTTCGTTTGTCCATACCACTAGCGGGCTCGCTGACGGTGGGTTCGCCTTGCGTGGTCAACTGGAACTTTGTGAAACTTAACTTCGATTATGGTTTATATGTTGGCATGCGTCGTTGTGATGGTGTCTTCATGCTAAATCGTGATTTGAACATCTTGAGTCACTCCTTTGAAGATTGCACCAGTTCCGCGGAAGCTGTCCGAAGTGAGGCAAAACGGAGCTTGGTTGAAGTCTGTGAGAATTGATCGCCGTGTCCCACGCCTTAGAGTAGAACATAGACTCCTTAGGCCCTACCACTCTTTAATTTCAGTTCATCTCTGGTTAGAATTAGGAAACTTGTGCTCACTTGCCAAATCATCTAAATTACATGAAAGCCCTTAGTCCACTGTCTGCTGTCAACTGTCGAACAATTGTGTAAGTCCCCTCGTGAGAACACAGCAACTCACATCAAACCAACTGAGGGTATTCTAAGTATTCAGAACCTTGGAGTTGAAAGCATGATCTTACTCGCAATCTTAGCATGCTGAATACTTTGTTCAAGAGAGGATAGGGTATCCGTTGGGAAACTTTATTCTGTGTTGGTGCAGTCTCAAAAACCACGTCAATACAGATGAAGAGAAACCCTTAGAAAAGAAGGCATTTCAGCTAGATACTTCACACACCTCTCTAAATGGGCACATTTCCCAATGCAAATGGTACGGCCAAGGTAGAAACCATTAGAACACTCTGAAAGCTGAAGTCTGTAGAAGATGGCGAATCTGAAGAAGAAACCCTCTTCCCTTATTGCAGACAAGAAAATACTGAATGATAAAACTCTGATAGAATCATGTAGAACCTCTGAATGAAGCTCTCAACTGCACTGATTCGACTGATCTCTCACAATCTCAAAAGTGCTCAACATCGAAGAGGAATTGTTCTCCAATGGAAAAATGCTCAAACCCTGATCACAGAGGAAGGCACAAGAAAAATATCCAAGGCAAAGTTGAAATGATCAATAATAGGGTTTCTCATTGCCAAATTGCCTTATATCAAGAAGGCATGCATTTCCAAGAAGATACGCCCTTTTTGCCATCATTAAAATCTTTTAAAATAATATTAATTCCTTTTCAATAGTCATGACTTAATATTTGGGCGCCCTTTTATATTTTAAGTGATTAAAATATTAAATCGCCTTTTTAGAATAATTTAAGTGATATAAAATGTATAAAGTCAATTTGACTTTATGAAAAGGCATTAAGTTAATTAATTAACTCAAATCACTTAAAAATTCATAACTCACTCAAAACTCCAAATATTCCTTTGCCGTTAGAAGCTGTTGACTCCTGAACTACTAACGCCTGCCGTGAACCAATCACTGGGCTCTGAAAACAAAAACGATCAACTCTCCAAAAAGTACCACTGACCCTCTAACCAATCCAACTAGCCCACAAGGGTCCAATAAAGGGCTAACACACTGTTCCCGAGAACTGACTAGAGCGGGGACATCACATTCTAAAATCTGATTTTCCCTTTCCGTTTGACCATCTGTTTCGGGATGATAGGTTGTACTAATGTTGAACTGAGTCCCCAGAGCAAAAAATAACGTCTGCCAAAACTTGGATGTCATTTTGGCATCTTTGTCCGAAACGATCTTTTCCGGTACTCCATGAAGGCGAAATATTTCCTGTACAAACTTCCATGCAATTATAGATGCCCCATCTGTTAAGTTTCCCGGTATAAAATGTGCCACTTTAGTGAGTCTATCCACAACCACCAATATAGCATTATGCCTGTTCCTTGTCACCGGTAGACCTTGTACAAAATCCATACTAATTATCTGCCATTTCCAGTTTGGTACACTGTGGGGCTGTAGTAATCCTACCGGGTGCTGATGCTCTACTTTGACCTTCTGACATTCAAAACATCCTGCAACAAATTTGGCTGCATCCTTTTTCATCCCCTTCCAAAAATATAGTGGTTTAACGTCGGCTAACATCTTGGTTACCCCTGGATGACTTGAGTAAGGTGCTGTGTGTACCTCTTTCCATATCGTTTTCCTTAACTCAAATGATTTTGGAATATACATCCTACCCTTGAATCTCAAAAGTCCATTTGCTTCCATCCGAAAACCCTCATATTTCGGTTCTTGTGGATTTGTCCGAAGAGCTTCACGAACTTGCAAGTAGAAGTCATCCTCATTTAATTTTTGTAGTACCTGAGTTCTAAAATCGGTGTTGATTGACACCATGGAAGTTATATGCTTCTACTGACTCGATGTGTCGACCACTCTGTTCTCGTTGCCCTTGATGTAACTGACCTCGGAATCATAATCGAAGATTAACTCCATCCACCTCCTTTGGCGAGCATTTAAATTGGGCTGTGTAAATATGTACTTCAAACCTTGATGATCTGACTTAAGTTCAAAAGTCTTTCCTAGTAAATAGTGTTGCCACATTTGCAAGGCATGAACAATAGTTGCTAACTCTAGAATGTGTGGGGCGTAATTTTTGTCATATTGCTTCAGTTTTTGAGATTCGTAAGCCACCACCTTTCCTTCTTACATTAGCACTCCGCCTAATCCATCTCTAGACGCATCCGTTATAACTACAAAATGGCCGTTAGGGTTTGGTACAATCAAAACTAGTGTAGTCGTTAATTTTTCCTTCAAAGTATCAAACACTTCCTAACATTTTTCAGTCCATTCGAATCTCTTTCCTTTTCTTTGAAGAGAGGTAATGGGGTGGGCAATTCTAGAGAAATCTCTGACAAACCTTCGATAATACCCTGCCAATCCCATGGAACTTCTGACCTCATGAACATTTTTCAGTACTGGCCAATCCACTATTGCTTTTATCTTAGCGGGATCCACTGCAATTCCCTTTGCTGATATTATGCACCCTAAGTATTGTACCTCTTTCTGAAAGAAAGTACATTTCGACAATTTCCCATAAAGCTTATGCTCCCTCAGCCGTTGGAGGACTATTCGAAGATGCTGCAGATGCTCTTCTTTGTTTTTGGAGTAGATGAGAATATCATCCAGGAAAACCAATACAAACTTGTCTAAGCAATCTCTGAAGATACTGTTCATTAGGTTCATGAATGCAGCTGGGGCATTGGTGAGTCCAAAAGGCAAAACTGTAAATTCATAGTGCCCATATCTAGCCCTGAAAGCCGTTTTATGAATGTCTTCTTCCCTCAATCTGAGCTGATGATATCCTGATCTTAAATCTATCTTAGAGAATACTGCTGCCCCTTTCATTTGATCGAAAAGATCATCTATTCGGGGTAAGGGTTATTTGTTTCTGATGGTGAGCTTATTCAACATTTGATAGTCTATACACAGATGAAGAGTGCCATCCTTCTTTTTAACAAATATCACTGGTGCACCCCAAGGTGAGACGCTAGGTCAAATCAAACCTTTATCCAATAATTCTTGCAGTTGCACCTTTAGCTCCATGAATTCTACGGTGGTCATACGGTATGGTGCCTTAGAAATAGGCTCGGCCCTTGGAACTAAGTCTATGGAGAAATCAAACACCCTCCTCAGTGTTAACCCTTGTAGTTCCTCTGGAAACACATCTTGGTATTCCCGAAGATAGGGGTATTTTTCACCGAAAGTTTCTTCTTTAGAATCGATTTCCATTCCCCCTTCCCTACTTTGGGTGTGCATTAACATATCATCAAAATATGCGCTTTCTTTGTATTCCCTAACTTCTTCCATTTTAACCTTGAACATCTGGCAACCCTTCCTTTTATTTCTTTTCAGCTGCATAGCCAAAATTTGTCGTATCTTAACTTCTCATTGCACCCCTTGAATTAACATCGGGTTCCCTAGGTCATCCACACATTCTACTGTCTTAGCATAACAGTCAACCTTAGCCCTATGTTCCCTCAACCAATTCATTCCAATGATCACATCATAGGAACCCAGAGGTGCCATGTAAAGGTTAACCTTTGTGACAAAGCCTGGAAATTCAACCCTAGCTTCAAACAGACACTGCTCTATCCGAGCTCTCGCCTGATTAGCATACTCAACTCTCCAAGATTTAGCCATGTATCCGGTTCTTTTAGGAAACCTACCCAATAACTTAGGGGATATAAAACATTTAGTGGCTCCTATGTCTATTAAAATAGTTATTGGGTTTCCATAAAGCATACCTGGAGTTTCTATAGGAGTGACTTGGTATTCAGCTTGCCTGTTGTCAACTGTTGCATGGATTCTCTGCTGAAAAGCCGTCTGTTGGGGTGGTAGAGGTTTCTGCTGCTGCTGCCCCTGCTGATTCTTATTAGGGCACTGATTGGCATAATGTTCTCCACAATTGAAGCATCCTCCAAGTGGTCCCTTCTTTTCCGGACTTGTGCTTGTATTGGTTTCATCCTTCCTGTTATTATTATTATTACCCCTTTTATCCTTCTTGTAATCAAACTGATTATTCTTGTGACCCTTCTTCTTGAAATTCTGATGAGACTGACCCCACTTGCCTTTATTACGTTTTCTATCCCTGAAAGAATCATCCTTCTTCAATCTCTGTTCTTTTCGTACAGCTTTTTCATAAGCCTCATCCATGGTCCGGGGTGCCAAGACATCCACTGGACCCCCTATACGATTGTTTAGCCCCATAATGAATTTCTGAACCCAAAAGTTTTTCATCCTGCCGATATTGAGGAACATATTTTAGTAATTGGGTATACTTCTCCCAATATTCGTTGATAGTTAAAGGCCCTTGCCTGAGATTTTCAAAATCCAACAGTTTCTGATCATAATATAACTGCAGAAGCCATCTTTGACGGAATATTCACACAAACTAATCCCATGTTACTTCAGCTACCGCCAAACCCATTTCAGCCCTTTTGTTTTCCCACCATGTGGCAACTTCTCCTGCCAACTAATAGGTTGCCCAAGCTGCTTTGGAATTATCAGAATAATCTCTTAGATCAAAATATTTCTCCATTTCCGTTAACCATGCCTTTGCGGCATCTCTCAAAGCGGAGCCCTCAAACTTAGGGGGTTTTACCTTTTTCATGTCTTTAGCTAGTTCGTTAGCCAATCTACTTCTTTTATTTCCCATACTCAATGTTTTAGAATTATCCTCATGCTATTCGCTCTGGTTCTTAGACCTTTCGTCTCTTGTTTCAGATTGCCCTTCTACCTTTCTCTCAAGGTTAGCTATATGGGCTTGGGTTTCATTCATTAGGTTCAATAGCTGGTCCAGTTTAGCCATGGGATTATTATCCCAATCTCCTCTGAACCCATTTCCGGAATTCTCCATTCCAATGAAGTTCCTGGAGATATTAATGGTTCTCGTTAGTTTTGATTTTTGTTGTTATTCAGTAGTTTGCATAACATAAGTTAAGGAGTTTTCTTTGCAACATTCAATCGAATATTTTTAGACTCAAATCAAATTGAATTTCAAGCAAAAAATAGCTCACAAAAATTTGACATTAATTCAATTTTCAATTGTTTACAAAAGAACTATCACTCCATTTGATAGGTTCCTCAAGATTACAAAATCTCTATCACTACCTGTGATAGATTCAACACATAGATTTTACAAAATTTCTATCACTACCTGTGATAGATTTATTTCAGGAATAATACAAAATTTTCTATCACTACTTGTGATAGATTTATTACAAAAGATTACAATATGTTTATCACTTTCTGTGATTGGTTCTTTTTTTTCAGTTTTTCAAGAATCATTTTCGCTATTAGTGATAGGCTCCTCTTGATCACTAAACTCTGAAAATGGAATGAGTTTATAACTAGGAGTTGGAACTCGCTCTCCTGCAGATGTTTTTGGTTTGATCTAATAATTTGAGAGGTTCATAATGTTGGTTTGGTTTATCTCCGCAATTATGGCGGTCTTCATAGGTTCCTTCCTAGAGGTTGTCCACTTTCTTCTTTCTTTCCGAAGTCTCTTTAGAGCTTCGGCCATTGTTTCAGAATCCGATGGGAAAGAACAACTTGAGTAATCATATCGAAGCCGGATCTTCCACAGTCGGACGGTTATAGGATCTCAGACTTTCTTCCGAGGTGTTTTCCGTATCATCATCCTGGAAAGACACCAACTGTTGTTTTAGTTTTCTAAGTTTGCATGAGAGCCCCAAGGTTCAGTGTCGAACTTGGTAGCTTTGATACCATGTGTAATACCCTAACTGATCTACAGTTAAGAGAGGAATCTAACTATCAGCTTTCAGCTGAAGGTAACTTACTTGTTTACATGCTAGGGTTTCCTATGCATTTTGAACGGAAAAGAAATACGATTTTAAATAAATATATAATATTCAACTTTTCAACAAACTTTTAAATTTACAGTTTCAACTGAAAAGGAACAACTAACTGATTTCCATTTAACTGAAAATACAAATGAACTTTAACTAACTTTTCTTTGCTCCCGAAATACAAGAGCGTTAATTTTAGCGAACAATTAACATGCTAAGTAATCATTTCAGAAATTTAAATAGAGAGGTAAGGGTTTCAAGAAGATACAGTTAAGAAGTTGAAATACTTGAGCTTGACTCTGTCATCATGGGAAAAGGAAATATCATCAAGGGCTTTACCGCCCATTCGAAGACCTACTGGCCTCCCGTACTGAAGAAACCCGTCCCTTCACGAGGGTAATCAACAAGGATCTCATTTTATCATCACGCCTCTGAGCATAGTGTCAAGGACCTATATCTCCTGATCGAACCTTCACTATGGGTACCTCCCAACTAGAAGATTACTCTGATCAGTGGTATATCTAGTACTTGATAGCTCACAAATGCTTATGTAGCATAGTACCTGTTGTGACCTTTTTCACACATTGCCCCATTGCAAATGGGGACCCCCTAATTTTTTGCTTCATCTCGAAATTTTGGCTTTGCTTTTCGTTTGTTTTGTCGTTGTCTCTCTTTTCTACTATCTGTCTTTCCGGGATTGTGCCTGTCATTGAGTTTAAACATGAACTTTTGGCCAAGTTTGGAAAATTAGGGTTTGTGCTTTCCTGGTCAGTCCAGGATCAAACGAAGTGAATAAATTGAAAATAAAGATTAACGTTGTTGTTAGCATGCTTCCAGCAGACTCTCAACAAGTTTTCATCAAATTCCGAGAACTTACTATTTTTAGTAAGTATGCAATTCGGAGTATTCTCTCAACATTTTTGAAATTCAGGTTGTCACACTGCATTCAGAGCACATCAGGCTGCTCGCATGCAAAATTTGAGCTGAAACAGACAACTTTCTATTTTTAGCAGTTCAGCTTCCGGTACAAATTTCAGGGCTTAGATGTAGAGTTTTTCAACGCATGTTTGCATATTCCTTCTGGGTTTTTCAAGACCTTCGCAACAGTATAACATGCAAAACGAGACAACTTTTGGAATTCAGTCTTCCGAGGCTATTTTTAGGGTTTGCATGTTAGGGTTTCTTTTGCATGTCAGATGATTCCTGGTGGGTTTTTCGAGAGCTTCGCAGTGGTATGACATGCAAATGGAGATAATCACTCAGTAAGGAACTTGCTATTTTTAGCAGGTGCATCCCGGCAGCCGCCTCCCAGCAATTCAGAATCATGAGCTGATCGCAATGCATTAGAAACGAGGACAAACAGAGATCATTTGATACGCATGCAGAGCAAATTAGGGTTTCCAACTTCGGAGCCTGAAAAGAAGGGTAAAAAGTCAGAATTTTCGAAAACCGGTGTAAACCACCGCGATTAGCATCCTTCAGGCTATCTGCTGGTAAAATTTCAAGTCAAACGAAGCACTTACTATTTATAGTAAGTCATTTTGGAAACATGCTAAAAATAGCAAGTCAGGTGCATGCGCTGACGTCAGTAGTCAGGTCACGTGGTGAGGAGCGCCTCATTCAAATTTTAGGTCAATCGGAGCAGTGGAGCTATCAAAAGCGAACAGTTACTATTTATAGAAAACCACCTTCAGAAATATGCTATTTTTAGCAAGTCAGCTTAGAGTAGCAGTGTGAACGGGTTGTGGATGCATGAGGATCCAGTGTTCAAAATTTCAAATCAACCTGAGCTTCTGAAGTGTGAAAATTGAGAGACTTACTATTTATAGTAAGGCATGGGAAGCTGGTAGAGGAAGGTAGAAAAAATGTCTTAAGTCTGAGTTTCATCCTGTAGCCTACTTCAAATGCGCCCTCATCCAGTTGGCAGGTGATAAAATTTTTCTAAGTGATGAAGATATCCTGCTCATGCCTCCATATGCGCCCAGGGAGAAATAAGTTGGTGAAAAATATTCTAAGGCATTGTTAAATCTTCCTGCCACCTCCAAATGCGCCCAGCAAGTATTCAAGGTGTTTGAAAAAGTTTCTAACATGTTTCATCCTTCAGCCATGCCAAAATGCGCCCACATGCAAGCTAGTAGCATTCAAAAATTTTTCTAAGTATAAAAAATTCACCTCCTAGGCCAAAATGCGCCCATGCAACAAGAAGGATAGCAAGTCAAAGAAAGTCAAAGTTTTTCATCCACCTCACCCATCAAAATGCGCCCAAGTTGAGAGAGTTGATAGCAAAAATTTCTAAGGCATGGAAATATCCTCCACCACCCCCTAAATGCGCCCATCCTTCATGCATGTTCAAATGCGCCCAAAAGCAGCCATGTGAGGACAAAAGAAAAGAAGGTGAAGAGTCACATGCCAAGGCGTTGGAGATTTAAAATTCTTCTCTCTCTCACAAATGCGCCCATGCAAGTCAACAAGTCAACAATTTTCATCCTCCACACATGTGATATGCGCCCAAGGTGTTGAGGGTGAAGTGAGGTATGCTAGGCGTGATCAATCTTCTTCTTCAAATGTCAGATGCGCCTAAGGTGGTAAGGTAAACTACAAGGTGGTGAAAGTAAAGTTGATGCTAGGCGTTGGAATTTTTTTTAATAAAAGTGTCCTTCATGGTATAAAATGCGCCCAGGGTAATGGAAATAATATTTCAAAGTGAGTTGTTGAAATAAAATTTTCCTTGCAGACAAGGTGAACGAAGTTGAGTAAAATTTTCCTATGGCAAAATTTTCAAAAGTGCTAAGTGATTCAAAAATTTTCTAAGGCATGAAGTATTTTCTCCCTTAAGGAAAACGCCTAAGTCTGAAGAGGTGATGAAATTTCTCAAAACGTGAGCAAAATTGCCAAAGATGAAGTCAGATAGTGTCAGCTTCGTGAGGTTGATAAAAATTTCTCAAGTCGGAGCAACAAAGTACTCACAGGGATGAGGAGCTCGAATAAATTTGTTGAAAATTATTTTTCTAAGGTGCAAAATTCAAGAAAATTAAATGAACCCGTTCGTTGTGCACCCATGAGTTCATCGCGTTTCGGATAAAATTTTCTTCTGGGTACTGAACATTTGTGATGATAGATGGATTTCCATGTCTTCCACGCTTCGCCAAGCCTTTAGGATGGACACCAGGATTGATGAGTTTTCCCAAGGAAATTTTCTAAGGCAAGGAATAAAATGTGTTTTCGAGATAAAATGCCTCGGCGGATGAATTTGAAGTTGGGCACCTAGATAATTTTTGATCGAGTTCCTGATGGAGGTTTTTCTTTCTCAAGCTTGAGTTGGATGAAATATCAGAGTGAAATGTGCGCCAGGAAGAATGCAAGATGGGTTGAAAATTTGGCTAAGGCATGAAGAATCATGAAGAAGGCAGAAGTTGGCTAGTGAGGGCAATGAACGCTTGGAAGTTAGAGCATGAAAATCCTGGTAAGTAAAGTGAATTTATATTATGAAGTGTTCTAATACTCTTCTCCTTGCTTGTTTGTAGGAGGAACGTCGAGACTAGGCGGTGATGATTTGAAGCAAGTAGTTCAAGATGATAAATCGCGAAGGAAGAAAAGTTGCAAGAAAATGGCTAAGTGTTGGGACTTAGTATAACTCAAGATGGAGAAAAGAATGGAAGCTCGAGCAAAGTTGAAGAACAACGTCAAGAAGAAAATCAAGTACAGTGTGAACACGTTTCAAAGATGGAATCTTCTAGAAGGATGATGGACATTATGGCTCATTTATTACCCCACTCCTCTTGGTGGCGGTTTTTAGGGCGAATCTTGTTTAGGGCTGAGGTGGCACAATCCTGGCCATCCAGCCGATTGTAATCTGAGCTGTCCGTTGGACTTGGCCAACTATAAAAGGGGGAGTCCCCCTCATTTGTATCTCATTAGACATAGAAGTAGAAGTTAGACAGTAGAGAGTAGAGGGACAACTTAGAAGTAGCTTAGTATAGATTGATAGTGTAGTTTGAAGAAGAGGGAAAGTTTTCCCTTTGAAAACTTTGTAAGAAATTGTTGTGAACACTCTCTCAATAAAAGAGTTTTTCATTGATGGTGAATTGCATCTTTGTTGTGAGTAGCTAGCAAGGTTTCTTCGTCCTTCCAATTCAAATGGTAGTGTAAATTAGTTCAAAGTAGTATAATTTTCATTCCATGCAAGTAGATGTTAGCTGTGAAATGTGGTGTTTGATCTAAGCAACTTCGTCTATCCATACCACTAGTGTATTTGCTGATGGTGAATGCGCCTTGTGTGGTCAACTGGAAACGTTTGGGCCTAACTTCAATCACAGTTTGAATGGTGGTATGCGTCGTTGTGATGGTATCTTCATGTCAAATGGTGGTTTGAACATCTTTAGTCATCTCCCTTGAAGATTGCACGACTCCGTGGAAGCTGTTCGAGCGAGGCAAAGCGAAGTTCGGTTGAAGTTTGCTGAAGTTGAGCTCCATATCCCACGCCTTAGAATAGATTTAGACTCTCTAAACCTTACACCATTTCAATTCAGTACTTTCTGATTAAAATAGGAAACCCGCGCTTCATAGACAAATCTCTCGAGCATTTGAATTCCTTTCTCCGCTGTCGAACAATTCTGTAAGTCCCCCTTGAGATACCAGCAAATCACATCGAGCCAACTGAGCCTATTCGCACTGAAAGAACCTTGGAGTTGAATGCATGAACTTTCTTGCAATCTTTGCATGCGGAATACTTTGATCAAGAGAGAGTAGGGTAGCCGTTGGCGACTTTATTCTGCGTTGGTGCGGTCACGAAAAACACATCAATAGTACCTTGGCCAAGGATTTCATTATCATTACTGGCACTCCTGTGCCATCAACACTCTCACCCTTGCTCGACATGATTACATTTGTCTCAAGATTTAAATTATATTATTTGGTTTGATTTTCATTTTCTTAAAGTTTCATGGTTATATCTTACCCATTAAGTTTATACACATAAATGAGATTGATTTAGCATAGAAAGTTTTCAAAACTCACAATTATATATAAATCCCATTAAGACTCGGGTGGGCAAGAAATTCCATTTAACCAACATCTCTTTATAGGGAAGAAATTCGGTTTGTCCAGATAGGATGAGTTCATCAGGTAATTCTAAAAGGTTCCACTGAACCCATATACAAAATTAATCTAATGTCTGGCCGACTGATTCAGATATGAACAACTAGTTGATCTTCAAGAAAAAAGACTAAGTTTAGAAGTTTAAGATGAAAAAGAACATAAAGTCTCATCACTGTTATTTGGTAAACAGATTAGGAGAAGGATAAAGTTTTGACTCTAACATGATTGAACAGAGCAGAGCATCAATTAGACGACAGACTGCCTATCTTTCATTTTCATGAAGAAGAACGGGGTGATTTGAAAGCAAGACTCTTCTTTGAACATTACACTTTATTCAAGCTCCTTCTAAAATCGAATTCCATTATCTTTCATTCAATTGAGAGTCCGTTGGAATTTCAACTTATAGACGTTATTCATCCAAACAATTTCATTGTTAAAGATTCAAGGTTATCATAATCTAAATTACTTTTACATGCTTGAAAGAGTGAAAAAAGACTTGATGAAGCCCGCTCAAGAATCTGCCAGCGATAGGTCCTGCAGGCTCGAACTTCAACCACAATTCCCACTTATGGCGACTAAGAAAAGTCCAGATTGCCACCACCTAATTCGCCTTTAAGGATGGACAACCAGAGAAGAACAATGGAAATAGCTAGCTAGATAAGGATGGAACAACTACTATGCCAATACAAGATGGAATGCGACTCAGAGAAGAGTAAATAAGATTTTCGAAGATAGTCTATGGAGGATGCAGAGTATCGAACGAAATTAGAATGCCGTGAAAAAGAAGAGAGAGAGAAAATTAATGGCCTTCGATGATAAGAGGAGACCACAAAGAAACCTCCCATCAAGATTTTCTAGAGCCGCGACTGCATGGCTTCTTCTTGGCCGTTTCAACTAGAGGCTTGAAGGAAAAGATGACGAGAAAAGTTACTCCTCCAAACTCTGACAACTCACCTTTTATTAATTAATTTTCGATTTCAAGACCTTTCCAATATTTTCATAATTGATCGATGGCCTTAGAATTATATCGATTATTATTAATTTAATATTAAATAACAATTGCAAAAATATATAAGTAATAAGAATTGGTTCGCTCAACTCTCAAGAGGATATTATTAATAAATATTTTAATTATATCTATTATTTTAATTTGATATTTAAAAACCATTTACAATCTCCTTAAAAGGTGATTATTGACATATATATATATATATATTTAAAATTGACTTGTATAATGATAATTATATTTAATTACTTATGGGCAAGTTACTACTTCGATACACTTGTCTTACACTGACTCGAGGTTTGATGATAAAATTGATCCTTTGTTAACCATGTTCTCTCCCTGATGATATTCCCTTTTCCCTCGTGGCATTGACAATCTTGCATCCACTGACAAGAATTATGGTTAGATTGTCCTGAACGTTTATATATATGTACACATATATTTAAATATAGTCTCATGAACACATTCAATTTTACATGAATTAGAAAATCACTCGCATATATGAGAAAATCGTTTGCATTTGCAGTTATGACAAATAAAACATTTATTTTATCCTCAATTTCACGTTCACATGAAAGTAGTTACTTGCAACTAGTATAACGACCATAATTCCATTGTCATAAACATGTTCAAGTTAAAGGGGATGTAACACTGGGGACGTCTCAGATGTCCCCTAACCGTCTCAGGGACAGCCAATCGTCCCCTACTGCTGTAGCTGAGTTTTATGAAAAGAAAACTCCAAACTTTAAAAGATAACAATTTATTAAGTTGTCCCCTACTACTGTAGCTAATTTTATAAAAAGAAAACTCCAAAGTTACAAAAATAATGATTTATTAAGCTGTCCCCTACTATTGTAGCCAAGGTTTATAAAAAAAACCCAATTATTTCAAATCCTTATTAAAATTTTATAGAGGAATTTGTTCCATGATAGTGCTATTGTTTCTGCATTTGGACAAAACCATAACATCTGAAGGAACCATGGGATAAAAGTAGTGGAAGAGTTTATATAAAGTTTAAACTTAAATGTGATATAGCCAAAAAAAAAGATACACCATAGAAACGTACAAAGGAAGAAGAAAAAACCATTGGGGTTCACCTCAAGTTTCAAGAAGTCTCCTTTTATTTTCTGTTGTTAGGTGGAAGTTGCAACAGCAGTATTGCTGCTGTTGTTGGCTCCTTGCTGCACTGCCATGTTCACAGTTTCAGTCTTCATTATTTTAATCCCATATAAAATTTAACTACTTTAATGCCTATTTTAAGTATAGAAAATTTGGTAGCTAACTATGTAAAGGCGTAGTGTATATCTATATACAATGTAGACATATTGTTTTGATGTTTGTAAAGTTGGGCATTGTATTTTTTATATCTGCAAGAGTGATATGTAAATAGAAGGTAAGCACTTCTTCAAAGGTAAATTTGATTATCTATTTGAAATTTATGGTTTCGTTACTTTCCAAGCTTTTAAAGTTATTACTATTAAATTTAATTTGTACGACTTTCATGTCAACTCTATTGTTTTGTATTGAGGATTCTATAATGTATATGTCAATATGATGAATGCCTTTTCATTGTTATGATGTTATCATATGAATATTTCAAATTTCCCTATATTTTTAAAAATTTCCCTATTTTTTATATAGCCATCCCCCGTCGTCCTAGAAACTTGGTGGAACATAGTTCGAAAGGCCTAGACTTGCCATAGTTCCAACAATTAGCCCTAGTTTTTCGAGGAGATTTGGATCTAGACTTGTCACTTCTTGTCCTTATTGCCTTTCTCTCTTGGTTTTCCATGAACGGATAGAGCCTTCGTAATTGATTCAAAAGCTTTTCTTTGCTTCTCTTCTATAAGTAATGATGACAATGATGACACTAACTCATACATCTCAAGCTTAGATGTAGTGCTCCCAGTGGCTATTAGAAGGTGATCCCAAAAATGGCCTAAAAAAAATCTATCCCTGAAATGTGTCCCCCTGTCCCAGAAATTTGGTGGAACATAGTTCGAAAGGCCTAGACTTGCCATAGTTCCAACAATTAGCCCTAGTTTTTCAAGGAGATTTGGATCTAAACTTGTCACTTCTTGTCCTTATTGCCTTTCTCGTTTGGTTTTCCATGAACTGATAGAGCCTTCGTAATTGATTTAAAAGCTTTTCTTTGCATCTCTTCTATAAGTAATGATGACACTAACTCATACATCTCAAGCTTAGAGGCAGTGCTCCCAATGGCTATTAGAAGGTGATCTCAAGAGTCTGGGAAAGAAAAAAGGAGTTTCATGCAATTATCCTTCTCCATTTTCACTCCAATGGAGTGCAATTGGGTCACAATCATATTGAACATGTTCATGTGCTCAACTATAGAACCACATTCTCCATCCTAAGGGTAACTTATTCCTGAAGAAAAGTTTATTCACCAGGGATTTAACTTGGTAAAATTCTTCCAACTTGTTCAAAGGGGCTTGTCCAGTAGCTTCTTCATGTACATTCAATAACATTGATCTGCCAAACAGAGTCTAATGGGACCCTTTGCTTTTCTATCCAATATGTCCTATTTGGCTATTGGTATTTCTGCAGATTTGGTTCCAGATACTACAGCCCATATATCTCTATCCATGAGCATATCTTTCATCTTGAGCTTCTAAAGTTCAAAGTCAATGCCTGAGAACTTCTCTATCCCTATCCTTGATGTGCTCACTATTTTTTTTACAAAAGGATTTCCTTTTGCACAAACTCCCACTTAATCTAAGATTAGTACAAAAAACTGTATCCTTAATAGCTAGAATCCAAGGTGAACAAGCTCTGATACCAAATAAAAGGAAGCAAAAGGTACATAAATTCTGGCTAATCTAACCTTTGAGAGGAGGTATGAAAATACACAATTATAACATTACAAAAAAGAATGCACAATAAAGATTATACCATAACAAATGTTTACGTGGGAAAACTGTTTTAGGTGAAAACCCCCACTCTCCAAAACGTGAACCAATTGTATTATTAGCAACAAGAGTTACTAACTTGCAATACATTCTTAGGGACATGCTCTTATAGGACTATCTCTAACATGCAATACTGGAACAATTTGACAACCTAACAATACCTGCAAATCAACCATATAACTCGTACAATACCCCATCCTCAAGCACCACAAATAGGAACATATCAAACCACAAACCAAGAATGGTTTTCCAAAATCATGTACCAAATCCATGAACCCAAAAGTGGCACAAATTCCAACACCCAAGTTGGTCATAATATTTTAGGCTATTTTTAGAAGATGCTCTCACTGCTGTTATAACCTTTCATATGTAATTCCCCAATTTGGCTGCCCTATTTTGGCATATTCAACCCATTCAGAGATGCCTTATGACGTTTCATAATGTTGATTAAGATTCCAATATAATCCCTATAACCATGCTTTTATGCGTCATAAGAATTTTCAATTTATTATAAGTAACTCCCATCTTACAATGTCATAAGATGCTCTTACACATTATAATGACATTAGATGTTTTTACACACTTCCCAATGTAGCCAACACAAAGTGTGGCGCCCCATTTCCCAATATGAGGCTAAAATAATAAATAAATACAAATAATTTATAAAAATCGGAGCATTAGGCTCAAGGTTGAGACACCTTTCCTAACACATGGGTTTGAAGTTCTCATCTTTTAGTTATTGATTTAGCTTTATATGCAATTTCTGTTTTATAATGGAAAAGAGGTCTGCAGAATTTATTAAGGCAGGCAGCTGAATGTTATTGTGAGTTTGCTGGTTTGACATCTTAATATTGCAATAGCTCTAGTCAATATAAGAAATCTGTGGTTGACCAAGTAACATTTGCAAGGGAGAAGAAATTTCTTCATTTCCATTTAATAGTTTTTAAATGTGCAAGACATAATACTGTTTTTGACATGTTCTCTGAGTGTAAGCCATCTAATCTTCAGAAAGAACGGGAAAGCTGAGGTGGCTGTTTCTAAACCAATCATCAGACCTTCTCCATCATTAGAGAAAGCTGCTGCTAGTTCTGCTCTTGCTAGAGACTTTATTGTTGTCAATCTTAGTCACAGGGTTCGCCAAATTTCGGCCATGAAGTTGGAAATTCGGCGAACTTCAAAAAATAAATAAAAATTCATTGAAATTCATTTAACATTCGTACAGAAAAAAGCATAGGATTTTTAATAAAATATATTAGAAAAAAAAACATTTTCTGGGGTTTTTCTCAGGCTAAGTGGTGTGAATAATTGAGATAGGAAGGTAGAGAGGAGAAACAGTGCACAGAAAGTACACTTTGAGGCCAGAGATCATCCAGTATTGAACTTTATGAAATCGCAAGATGAACCAGAATGACTAAAGCGAAACAAAGAACGTTGCTAATATATCATATATCCAATGTTGCTTGTTGAAGTGGCCAAGAGCATGACTCTGTCAGACAATGGAGCCCTCACGACAGCAGATCAGACACAGCAGATAAATCGATCAAGGGCACCCCTACTATAACTAGGGTTGATTCCTATAGCTCTTTTAATGTTTAATATTTTGATTCTAATTTTTAGGTTTTATTTTTATTTTAATTTTTTTTCTTTTCAAATAAAATTTATATCTTTATATTTTTAGTTTTTGTTTTCATTTTTTATTTTTTAGTTAATATATTAAAATATATATTTTAAAATATTTAAATTAGATTTTTCATTATAAGATATAAACAAAATTTAATATATTTATTATTTATATATTAATAATATTTAAATTAAATTTTTAAACATATTATATTATAATGTATTCAAATTTACTATAATATTGTTTTGTTTTTTTATCGATTTATTACTTATATTTAAAAAAAATCAATTTATATAAGGTGAATTTAATCACAAATTTTTTATGAACTTTTTCGCCTCACCGAACTTCATCCAAATTTTATTGTTGCCGAACATGAATTTGAATTCGAACCTTGTGACATAGCTGTCGATAGAACTGCTGCTGTATAAGAATATCTTCTCAAAATCGAAATTCGGCTACAGCATCTGCAGCATAAAACATATAATTATGCTGATGCCATCATTTGATCTGTTAAGGACAGTATAAAATAGAACTTTGTGTACCCATTCTCTTTTTATTGCTTTTACATTCTCATAAATGTATGTTTTTATGACTGTTGAATGGTTTTCATTTTTTGTCAACTTCTGTCCTGCATTTTTTATTGATTTCTTGCGCTCAGCGAGACAAAGCTTCTGGTTTAGTACATCTATTAATGGCACCTGTATCATTTTATCTGTAGGTTGTACTATCTTCTTGTCCAACTACTGTTTTGTATCATATGTAGATAATGCTGGATTTAGAAAGACCATAGTGCTACACACTCTCCTGAGATAAACTTTGGGGCTGAATGCAACCATATATCTTCAACAAGTATGTTTTTATTCAGGTTTAGCTGGGGACTTGCCTGGCCTGTATCACTGGGACGTACAGGATATCACAGGGATGCCTGGGGATGTGGCAGGACCAGGGATATCCCCAGGCTATCTAGGGACATCTGAATGTCTCCTTTCTCATACAAAACAAAGTCAACTTTACTATAATATCAACGTATGCTGGCCTCCATGGTGGCCGAAATCATAATTCATTTCCATGTATGGGAGTAGCTGAAATGCTCTGGAAGCACCTAATAAATTACAGAACATTCTAGCAACTTTTTTATGGAAAGAAATTTGCTTTATGTTTTGAAATGTTTTGTTTAATGTGGTGGAAAATGTGATAAGTAATACACTGATTGGCATATTTTCATTTACTTATTCTTGATTTCATTTTTCTTATTTATAGTTAGTCATTGAAAATTGATTTATGTTTTGCCCTTCAAACAGTTAATATGCTCTGGGTTGGATTCCTGCTGTTCCCTGAAATCTTGAAGGGTCACTCTGTATGTTCACATTAACTGTACTCGTCTGTCTGTGCTTCCACATCATGGAAACATGGGGTAACATACTTCTATATTGGATTTAAATTCTTGTAAGACTTGAGAAAAACTGCTGTCTAGTTACATACATCTCCATTGAATTGCTGCCTATGGGACTGCATTGTTTTGGTGGTTCCTTTTACAGTATATATTATATACTTGTAAACAACTTAGAATGGATTAAATTGTAATAATACACACACAAATATTAGAGAAAAGATGACGGACTACCTTTCTTTCCAAAAAGCAACATAATTAAAGCAGCAAGAGCAGTATAAAATTGAAATATTCTGAGCCAATTTTTTTTAAAATATTCAATTGCAACAAGCAGAGCAATCCACAGTCGTTAGGGTTAGCTCTAAACCAGAACGATACTGAAACAACTCTAACCAGAATGTACACCAGAATCCCGATGAGGGCAAGGTGTGAGCATTGGTCAGAGGATCTGAATGCAAAAACAAAACTGGAAGGAACTCTAACCAAGAATGGCGCCGATGATGGCGAGCATATGGTCAGAGGATCTTCTACCACTACAAGTACTGAAAGGGAACTCAACACCAAGTATGTGCTACCCAATCCAGTATGGAGTTGAGGCGACCATATGGCGGAGTGTAAGAATTACAATGCTATGAAAGGAAATAAGCAATGATGCTGAAAATACTCGACGTCAAGAATGTGCTTTCCAGACCGAGACGGAATGGGAGCTACCATATGACGGAGATATAAATTATTACAAAGCTACTTCAGAATGTAAGATAAGCATTACAAATCAGAATTAAGCAAGATTAAGAACTGCTGCCAGTACTACTGTTCAGCTTACAATATGAGAAGAATTCGCCTGCCAAGAGCATGAAGTTAGAACAATTCAACGAACATCTAATAAGAGGATTCTCCTTGCTTAATGAAGATACCAAGACTGATTTCTTCACTCAAGAACCAGATTTAAGATTCTGATTTGTACAGATCTGCACTTTTAAATGTAAAACCAGCATGCCTGTAATCCACTAATTTGCTCGTATAACACCCTAAACAGACCCAAAAGACTTCAAGTTTGATGCAATGGACCTATAAAATGATGGCGCCTAGTTTAGTTATAAGAAAAGGCAGCTAAAAGTGGCTATTAATTAATGGCACGGATCCCAAGGCACTCCAGAAAGTGCGCCCTACAAGGAATGACGAATTTGCATTATAAAATCATCAGCTTCATATTAAAATCTGCAAATATTCATGAAGGGTCGCCTCCAACAGAGAAAACCAATGAGACAATACCCAGAACAACACTTTTTGTATTTTTTGACTTGTGATTAAAAACAATAATCTGCTATGAGGAAAATGCAATTCTAGAATCTCACTAAAATGCACAAATCTGAACTACAAAGCCACACAATGACAATAATGCAGAAATCTTGATACAAAACACTCAGACTATACTATCTCACCACTAGTCGCTATCTTTCAAGCGAGAAGCAATGCCTAGCTAGGAGGCTTACATTCCTCGAAGCAATCCCACAGCCAATCCGGCAGCATAACATTCCTGTAGATAAAAGATACCTCCAAAGAAGAGAAGGAACCTTCTTTATAGAAAGAAGAGAAGACTCCGGAGCCTTCTAGAAGGTGCGCCCTAATCCCAAGCTGCTTTTAGGTTTAAACTTTGACCCAAACACTTTCTTCCCAATGGCGTACTTTCCTTGTGAAATATTAATCACTTCTCTTTTTTTAAATAAAATATAATCTTCTTCAAAAAGGCGTCCATTTTCCCTTTGAGCAATTATAAACTTTAGAAATATTAAAATATTTCCTTCATGAGAAAATACCCCTCAAAGTCCCCTTCTTTAAAACAACTGTTAAGTTATAACACTAGGCCAAAGGGGTATTTTAAAAATAAAACATTTTGACTTAAAATAACTTATATCTTCGAAATGAACCCCTTAAGCCCAAAAATGAGAATTACCCAATGAACTGCCAGAAGAGGAAAGTTGACTGAATTGATGCCGACTGGACCACTGCTAAAATTAGAATTTACTAAAAATAGTAAATTCCTGAAGATGCTCAGAATGCCAAGAAAAACATACCACTGCGAAGCCCTCTGAAAACCCAGAAGGAATCCAGAATCCAAACACCCAAACTCCAACAAGCAAAACCCTGAATCTTCAAGAGAACCCATCAAACAGCCGGAAACCCTAATTCTGCCACTGACTAGCCGACAACACACTGGGAATAGGCTACCAATCACTGAAAGGTGAAGGGCTAAAAACGGGGACATTACAAAAATCACTATGTTTGAAAGTAGGTGAAGACAGTGGCATATATGGGCATGATTTTTCACCATAGAATTTGCTTTTATTTAGCTTGGGTTGCATCTGCAACTAAACCAATGCCTTCGTTGCATTCAAGTCAGTCTTAAATCTGAGAAGGGTCAGAATCTAATTTTGAACCTCAATAGCTGCAGTTGGCAGTCAACTTGGTTTCCTAGCAATGTATATGAGCTCAGTCCCATACTGTAAGGTTTTTGTTACTTCATAATGTACCTCTTTCTGTTTGCCAACTTTAATATTATTTATTGTTTTAAATTCAAACATCTTTTGTGAAGTTTAGTGAATAATCTAAAGAAAGGTTTACATGAAGTAGCTGCTTTTTTATTTCATTCCATGATTTCCTTTTTTGTGAATATGATCATTGCAAAAGTTTACATATTTCTCACTCAATAAATTGTGGGTTTTGTTTGTAATTCTAAATGGTTAAGTTTTTTCATTCAATTAAGCTGTAAATTATAGACTGTGTTCAGATGTAATATGACTCTTTAATTTGATCTTTTTTGTCTTATTTTAGTCATTTATAGAATATCCATCTTCCATTAAATGCTTTCACAAACAAGAAGTGTCACACTAAAATTATTATCTTATGGGTTTCTTCATTGGAAAATGAAGATCTATTATGATTCAGCTATCTCAAGTGAAGGACTTTCTGGTTTAGATGAGGATGTTGGTACTGAGAGAGCAATCAATTATCGGAGCAGATGGTCAGCTGCATGTACTGATAATGGTGATAACTGGCTATTATTAAAATCAAGGATTTGTAATCAAAGTGTTTTCAAGCTCAAAGACAAGGTAAGTCATCACCAATGGTCCATTTGATTTCCATTGTGATCACCCCTTTTATTCTGGAAGTTAGGTTCCATTCTAGGGTGTAGCATATGCATTCCTGTTATTGTTTAAAATATTTCAAAGAGGCGCAGAAGCTTTCTAAATATACAGGCGCACGTGTAATTTATTAAATAGTATGTATATATTGTGAAGAGAAAATCATTTCAGCAAAGTATGTATCAAATAACAGATTATCCAATCAATTATTTAATTGTCACTGAATACAGATACTTGGAACAGAGCTCTGCTCAAGACATAGGTGCAATTCTCAAGTAATAAATTTTTTAGATGGCAGTCATGTGGTCGATAAGCAGATAAGAATGGCTGTTACCATAAAACAATCACCATCTGGACATATTAAATGAAGCATTATCATCTTGACTGGGATTTCCATCCATGTCTCTCTCTTAGCAGTGGGCTAAAATATATGTCTTTAACTATATGCAAAATACTTTTGCATAAACTTACTTTTAAAGCCCTAATTTGTGGATAGAAGCATGAAAATTTTCTTCAAGGCTAGCAAACAATGTCTTAAAGAAGTGTATAAGAGTTATAATGTACTCGTGGTGTAGATTGATTGACTAGGCTCAGTTTACTCCTGAGTTTGGTCATGAGATTGAAATCCACGGAGTGCAAAATTTGAACAGTATATAAGGTAAAATGCAAAAGTCTCCTCGTTCCTGGGAGGGGTCTCTTATAAGCTAAATTTGTATGCTTACCAGGCTGTGATCTTAAAAAATACCTTTGCCTTTACCTTTATAGAAGCCAGGGATGAATTCAAAGGATTTAATGGGGCCAAGGGAGCTTAGAATAGGATCTTCACATCAAAACATGCTTCAATGATGAGATCACACTACTTTAGGTTTGTAATTGGATAACTAGCCTATATATATTAGAACTTTTTCTAATGCCTACAAATGACTAGTGGCTAGTTAATGGGTGTGCATATGATTCAGGTTTGCATATTTAAGAGAGGAGAGGACCAACAAGTTCATTAAAAAATCATAACAACAACGAAACAATAAGGAACATAATTAAGCATGGACACTCTCTAGACCATAGTTCACAAACTTGGACCTGATTTGGACTCAAAAAGCCAATTTTTTTTTGTCTTGGCAAAAATATGGCAAAACTTGGCAACTGAAAAGATTACTTAATTTATTTAGAAACACAATTGTTTTTGCAAAATTTAGTTAAAAATGTATCAAATGAGTTTGTAAAACTATGGGGAAGTGTTTTCTATTAGATTTGAATACAAATAGAGTACAAAATTGCATCCTAATGTAGATATGATAGCTAGCTCATAAGCATTATGAATTTATGATGATTGTCTTTGAAAATCATCGTCATAAATTGCATATCTAGGCAAGCTACAAATCAGGAATCGCATATCAAGAATCACAGTTGGGCTTCATTGTGGTTTGATAGCTTCAGTTTTACAAAGTTTTTTCAATGTAGATTTGAAGGGCTATTCTGAGCATTGAATACCAATAGATTGAAGACTATAAAACTCAGAAAGTTTTCATTCTAAGTAGGCCGTACCATTCCCAGGCAGGCCATACAATTGCAAGGAGGGGCGTGTGGAACCTAGGGCTGGTCACTGGGTTTTGTGAATGCAAATTTGAAGGATTGGTGGCACCTAGGGCTAAGGAACACTCAGAAACCTTGTAAGAAGTGAAACAGAGTTTCTGAAGAGTTATCTGCATCTTTTGCACCTCTAGTTTGTTGGTTGCAAGTTCAAAACTTTGTCAAAGTATTCTATATTTTCTGGGTATGTTGGAATTAGATATGTAATGTTATTTTATGAATTGGGTTGCCTTTACAATTGAGAAAAAACACATATTGTGATAAAAAATAAATCCTTTAATGTTAGTTTTTATGATCAGATTATTAAGACATAAATTTAATTCAAAATCAGACACAATAACACAGCATATACCATGGGAAAACCCTCCACTTGAGGGAGAAAAACCCAGCAACAAATATATCTCTTATATATATAAGTAATGGCAACAAGTCTCTTTACAATGAGGCCACACGCAAGGCCAATATTCAGCACCAGCAATGGCTGTAATAACAAAGAACAATCTGCTCTTCCTTGAACACAAATCTGCTCTTCAATGGATTCACAATCTGCCCTAGAAGAAATTCGCACTTGATAGAAGGAGCTGCTCTTTATAGAATTCACACTTGCTTATAGGAAGGAATCGAACTTGCTTGATGATGAATGATTGAGAATGAACTTCTATATATACATTTGCTAGAGAGGTCGCACCTCTACAAGAACTAGGTCGGCCACCAAAGGAAAAGATAAATACAAATAATAATTATGAATTACAATGAAGGTCGGCCAAGATAAGAATTATAATGTTGCCTTGAGAAGCGCTCCTCATTAATTATTATTTGATACAATTCGTGCCTCTTCATAAATTCGATTATCATTTAAATAAATGAAGTGCCTCTTCAATAATATGGGTCTCCTATAAATTTGATAGCCGTTTAGGCTCCATCAAATTTATCCATTATATCGTGGCTGGAAGAATTCTCTCAACGCTGCTATGAACATTAACATTTAAGAGGACGGAGTGGTTGACCAGACATGAGCAGCTAGAGTGGGCAGCAGAGTGTCTTATCATGCCTACCATTGCAGATCAATGTGATGTCCCCATCCTAGTTAGCGCAGCTGGTGACGAGGTTAGCCTATTATTTCGATCCTCGTAGGCTGACAAATGTGTGCAGAGGATCATCTGAGGCAGTTACTCAGTGTTGGTAGCTCCAGTATTGCAGTTGTTTCAGGTTGGGCCTTCGCAGAATCTTCCAGAGTGGATTTTTAGAAACTTTCTATTTTTAGAAAGTTAGGTCAGGCGGAAGCTGCCATTTTGGGCAGGGCACCTGGTTCAGCTGTTCAGCTCAGAGTTGACCCAGTTCTTCGATTTGATGGTCAGATGGAGAAATAAGGAGTGTTTTGATGATTATTGAATATTTAATATTTTGACTTTATATTAAAGTCACTTTATTAATATATTTAAATATTAATGATTAAATTATATATTATAAAGTATTTTTAATACTTTATAATAAAGTGATATATTTTGACAAAATGAATAATTATTATTCATTAATGAGACGACATTTAATTATTATTAATTCTCCTAAGTCTAAAAGGCGAATTTGATCATTTTATTAAATGATTATTTAAAAAGAGCTTTGGGTCGAATTTTCAAGAAGGGATATATATTCAGGAAAGACAAAAATCGAACCATTATGTTATGCTATTCAACTTTTGTCTTATTTGCTCTGAGCATTGGAGTTTGCAAAACCCTAGGGTTTCAGCAGGCGATTCAATTCTGGAGAACGATACCTCTTCAGAGATTGGCAGACTGAGACTGTGAAATACCAGTTGAAGCTTGCATCTGGGTGACTTCATTCAGAAGTTGCAGTTGAGCATATTGATTTGATTTCAGAAGGAGATTCAGAGAATATCATCAGTTAATAAAGGCGACCTATCAAAGAGAGTTTTTTTATCAGAGATCTGGCATTCTTCATTGAGTCCGTACTTCATTTATTGCTGCTGCTGGGGGCCGTACTTTTCTATACCAGCAAGCCGTACTTCTCCATTTTGCCAGTGGAAACCCTCATAACTCAGCTTTATTCATCAGTTTGGGGTGCGCCTTGGGTTTTCAGAGGTTCAGCATTGATTTTCAGGGACCAGAGACTCAGTATTTCATTCAGCCGTACCTTTTTATCACTGCTTCAGGCGGCTGCAAGGGAAAACCAGGTTTCATGAAATAAATTTATATTTTATTCATATGTCATATTTCTTATTTGTAAATGCTCTGAATCTTTAATAAAATGATGCGCCTATGATAAATGAACAAGATCTGAGCTCATTCTTTGCACTTTAATTTATTATGAATTTTATAAGCATTTATTTAGAAAATCGCAGTTTTCTATTTGTTCTTCAAAAACCTAAAAAACACAAAAAAAAATACAAATCTTGCCAAACGAAAAAATCTCAATCAGGGTTTCGGGTTGAGAACCACCAGGGTTCTTACAATCAACAAAAGAACAATTACCATCCAGATATCCAAAAATTGATATCTAAGCATAGCAAGGTGTTTGGGAGTATCCCTCATGGAGTACCACCATAGAGGGGAATAGAGCATGTCATAAAGCTAGAGGAGGGTGCAAAACAGTAATTACTATTGTTACACCCCGTTTGTATAGTTACTACTGCATAGGAAGTACATTGTAAATGTTTGAATCTTCTATTGAATAAAACAAATTGTTCTTGTGATCAACTGAATGTGTCCTAATGATTGTCTCATTATCTGATACTCCTATTGATGTAATTCTTGAATGAAAGTAGCATATTAAGTTATGGAATAATGTTATTCTAACTTTCTATGATGCTTTATGTATATTGCCTTGGTTTTGAGCAAATGACTTCCGTTGTCGTGTCATGATGTGCAGGAAACAGGTTCGTACCTCCAGGCAGAGGAGAGATATCACTTGGGGAGGAACTTGGTCGGGTAAACAGTAACGAATACCAATTGGACATACACACACAAACTATAGAATGAGTAAGCTAAGTCATTGTTGTGGTTAAGGGTAAGTCATCCATAGGCTTGTTTAGTATCATTAGGAGTCGTATCTACTTCTGAATGTGTAAATAAGTGATGCTTGCCAGTATAATCTTATGAGTAATATTTCTTGTTAGAGGTGGATATGTGTATTTGTATATATACATATGAATACGGTAGGTACAAGTACCCATAAGTACATTCGTGTCGATACAACGTATTAGAGCAGATGGATATGCCATACGTGTACGTCGATATAAGTGTATTTATGAATACTTATACGTAAAGTAGATATATAAGTATATATATACAAGTATACGTACCCGCAACTAACTTGATGAATGAATATATATTATGACGATATGTTACCTCGGAATTTACATATACACATTTATACATATACATGAGCACGTATAGTGAAGGTATGCTGACTGGCTCATAGTATACGAACGTATAATCTAAAATGTAAAAGTATAAACATGTATAGATGTAAAGTTAAATATATTTATATATTTAATATTATATTAAAGTACGTATATAATATAGTATTTACAAAATATAAATATGTATATGAGATTATTTAAATTAATAATTTAAATAATTATACATAAATATATAATAAAAACTATGTTATGTAAATACTTTAATATAATAAATAAATATATAGATATGTTTAAATAAAAGATCTGAAAAACAAATGGAATTTAAATCAACATTTTATTAATATTCAAAAGAAATGTGAATTTAGGAATATGTCGATTTTCTTTGAAAGTGAGTATTTCATTTGAAAATCAAAATCAAATATCTTTGTTATTTCGCCAAAGTTCAAAATATTTCCTGTGGACTATTTCAAAATGGTGGAATGAAATAAATTCGAAATGAAAGCCATGCCCGTGAAAATGGCGGATGAAGTGAAAAACGCGCAGGAAGAATCGCGCAACCTGGCCAAGCAACTAAAAACGGCCGAGTAAATTCATGCATAGCTTAAATGAGGATGTGGACGCCATTGAAACTGGGAAAAAGTCTTGTTTTAAATTCGTCACATAACCTACCTGTTGAATCGCGCTAAAACCAGGAGGTGTCACGTTTTTGTGAACTGAGCAAGTGCGAATTGGAAAATGCATCATTGCTGTCAGTTAATGGAGGTCGAAACCCTCTCCAATAAGCAACACGTTTCTTCTTTGAATCTTTCCAAGCTCTGTTGGTAGCACTGGCACCATGGAAAGAGGAAACAGTTAAAATTCCAACTCTATATAAACCTGCGAATGTTCATTCATAACCCACGAATTTACAATCAAGATATTCATACTGTTTATTCAAAAGAGAAGAGCATTTTTCAGTTGTGAGGGAATTCGCCATTAGTTTAAGAAAGACTATAGTCTTTACTTGTTGAGAAAGCTATTTTGTTGTGTTGAGAGAAGCAGTCTCAGAGTCTGAGAACAGCAGTTTGGAACTGTCAAATTGCTGGGCTGGGAATTTTACTACAGAGCTAGTTGATAATCATTTGGTGGAAGGCAAGAGGAGAAGTTTACTCTTTATCCAAAATTCTAAAGGAAAGTTCTTGCCAGGCAGTAAGCTCTTACCAGGCATGTCAACCTTTTCCTTTCTATGTTTTCAGTAATTCATGTATTCAGATGTGATTTTGTGTCTTGTCCTTTGGCTGAAAAGAACTAAGACTGAAAACTGATTGACTTAGAAGTGAATAAGAAGGATTTAAAGTTTGTCAGTATAAGATAAACTGTAAAATAGAATATTTTATGTATGAACTCTTCTATTGGCTTCTGCTTTCATTATTGTACAGTTTACACTAGGCAATGAAAAGAAAACTGCCTAATTTGTATTGACTCCATATATGGAGTATATGCTTGTGTAATAGTTATTAAGATATTAGGAATGAATCGAGAGCATTTAATGAGTTACAAGTTACAACTAAATACTAGATAACTTAGTCAAGTTATTGTACCCCCTAGGATGAGAGTATCCTGTAAAAGGGCGTTGGTTGTAGAATCTTATTTAAATGTTCTCCGTTCTAGTAGTTAGATTGTTGTAGGAAGTCTAGGGTACGGACTACCCCGATAGACCAACCTACGCGTAGAATAAGATAGCCTCAAGTCAAGTTGAACCTGGCTAGTGAATGTGACATATGACCTATGTTCTTCATTGAACGTAAGCACTTTGGCCAAAGTAGTGTAAGGAACCATTTAGTTGTAGTACTACACTGTTAGTTCACCGTGATCCCGAAATACATCCTAGTTTGAGAATTGCCGGTTGCATGGAAGCTAGCTTTGTAGGATCACAACACTATGTCCAGTTGGTAGTCATTAAAGGTTACCCAACCAATCTCTTCTTCGAAGGGAGGGCCGTTCATTGCAAAATGATCGTGCGGGGGACCGCATTATAAGTCCGTGGTTGGCGGAAAAGCGCCCGAGTGATGTTTCTCCTCAACATCCGACTGATGATCCAAGACTTGACAGGACGAACTCCTGGACCTTCTTACTTCTATTGGTGCCAAAAGCCTTCGGGCTATGTATGTATATTGTTCTTCGTACTTTGTAATTTCATTTGGAATGAAATAATTAAAAGTTACAAAAGATGTATCTTGTTTATGTTTTTGAAAAGAAAATTTTTATCATTATTGCATTGTTCTTACTTATTGTGATTGAATTCTAAAGTTTTAAATTTATCGTACAAGTGTGTTCGTTACAACTATACCATATAGACATCCTAAGAGACACAAGGATGAAATAGAGAAAGCAATTGAGGAATTGCTGGAGATGGGGCACATTAGACCCAACAAAAGTCCATTTGCATCAATAGTGGTATTGGTAAAGAAAAAAGATGGGACAATGCGGATGTGTATCGATTATAGAGCATTGAACAAAAAGACAATAAAAAATAGGTATCCTATTTCGCAAATTGATGAGTTGATTGATGAGCTACATGGGGCTTGTTCTTTTTCCAAAATAGATTTGAGATCAGGATACATCAAATCTAGATGAGGAAAGAAGATATAGAGAAGACAACTTTCAGATGGCACTTTGGACATTTTGAGTTCTTAGTAACGCCATTCGGATTGACAAATGCACCAATCACCTTCCATAGTTGTACAAATCAAGTGTTCAAGAAACAGTTGAGGAAATTTGTTTTGATATTCTTTGATGACATCCTAATTTTGAGTATAACATGGGAGGAGCATATGAGGCATCTTGAGGAGGTTTTGAGCATCTTGGAGAGTGAGTCCTTGTACGCCAATGAGTGCAAATGCGATTTGGCATGGTAGAGCTTCTCTATCTTGGGCACATTATTAGTGCAAAGGGAGTGAGAGTTGATCCTAAGAAGATCAAGGCTATTGTTGAATGGTCTACTCCTATGAATCTCACTCAACTTAAGGGATTTTTTGGTTTGTGTGGTTTCTAAAGGGGGTTCGTCAAGGGCTTTTCAAAAATTGCAGCTCCACTTACAAACTTGACAAAGAAGGGAGCTTTTCAATGGTCCGATTTAGCATAGAGGTGTTTTGAACACTTCAAATAGTTGATGTCTTCATGTCCTATGTTAGCAATACTAGATTTCTCCAAACCTTTTGAGTTGGAGTGTGACGCCTTAGGAGAGGTGATTAGAGCAGTCTTGATGAAGAGAAGCACCCCATAGTATTTGAGAGTAGGAAGTTAAGAGGTGTGGAGAGGAGTTACTCTATCTATGATAGGGAGATGTTGGCCATGTATGATAGGGAGATGTTGGCAGATTTATCATCAAAGTGGACCACAACAACATCACGTATTTCATGAACCATAAGGACCTTATTGATAGGCAACATAAGTGGGTTAGTAGACTACAAGCGTATGATTTTGACATTGTATATGTTAAAGGGAAGAATAATGTGGTTGCTAATGCACTTTCCAAGAGGCCTCACTTATGTTCTCTGGTTGAGATTGCTGCTGATTGGAGAGAATTAATTTCAGTAGAATTTGCTAAGGATTCTTGGGTGGTATGAATCATAGAAGGCACTATCCATGATGACAGGTATACAGTGCTCAATAAGTTGATCATTTATAAGGAGCGGATATATTTGGTGCCTATGTCACAACTTAAGGGGAAGATATTGAGGACTTTTCATGATGCACCCATGGCTGGTCATCCCGGGTTCTTCAAGACTTACAGGTAGATCCCGAAAAGATTCACTCGGAAATGACTTAAAAATGAAGTCCTAAGTATGTCAGAGAGTGTCCCACTTGCCAGTAGAATAAGCATGAGCACACCTATCCAGCTGGTCTACTTCAACCCCTACCCATTCCTAATTAGAAATGGGAATGTATCTCCATTGATTTCATCACTGAGTTACCTAAGGTGTAGGGCAATGATTGCATATATGTTGTGGTTGATAGGTTGACCAAATTCACACATTTCTTTGCTATTTCACCAACATATATTGCGGCTCAGGTGGCTGATTATTCTTCAAAAAGATATTCAAATTGCATGGGATGCCTAGGAGTATAGTGAGCGATAGAGACAACAAGTTCCTAAGCCTCTTTTGGCAGGAGCTTTTTAGATTGAATGAGACAGAGCTCACTCCTAGCATGGGTTACTACCCATAGACTAACGAACTGACAAAGATAGTTAACAAATGTGTGGAGGGATATCTCAGGAATTATGTATTTGGGCAGCAAAGAGCTTGGATTAAGTGGTTGCACCTTGGTGAGTACTACTATAATTCGACTTATCATATGTCCATCGGGATGTCACCCTTCATGGCCTTGTATGGGTATGAGGCACCCAACTTCTTGGATTTTCTCTTTGGGGACAGCATAGTGCCTAAGGCAAGGGATTTATTATAGAAGATTGAGGATGCTATGAAATCTTTGAAGGAGAAATTGCAATAGGTGCAAAATCAACAAAAGATACATGTTGATCAACATTGTGTGGAGCGTAATTTTGAGGTTAGGGACATGGTGTATTTGAGGCTTCAGCCATACAAGCAGTCTACTCTCAAGAAGAGTGGAGTAGGAAAACTTAAACTCAAGTTCTATGGTCCTTTTATAGTGTCTAGGCGGATTGGTGAGGTTGCCTATGAGCTTGAGTTACCAGCTAGCAATAGGGTTCATAATGTGTTCCATGTATCCAGGCTCAAGAAGGAACTCAAACACAATATAGTTCCCTCATCCTAGTTGCCATGATTGGATGAGGAAGGTAAATTGATCTTGATTCCAGAGGCCATTATAGACTCCAGAGAGAGGAATCTTCAAAAAAGGGTTATTAAGGAGTATTTGGTCAAATGGAAAAACTTACCAGTTGAGGATGCCACTTGGGAGAATGAGCAGATTTTGCAGCATCCAGAATTGAGATTGCTTGAGGACAAGCAATTTTGGGAAGGGCGGACTATAATGTCCCCTTCCTAAGCGGTTCAGTATGGTGGATAGTTAACCTATTCAACGAATTCCCGTAGGCTAATGTGTTAGGGTTGGGAATCCTTGGAGTCAGCTAGGTCTTGTAGGATGGCGTTATCAGATGTTTATTGATGGTTGAGTTGGCGAAACACTAGTTTTTGGAGTAGTTTGGCTGTTTTCTCCAATACTTACTATGTTTAGTAAGTCCTTTTTCAGGCACCGACTAAACCAGTTTTAGTATTGCTATTTTTAGTTTGGTCGATGGATTTAGCATTGGGTATTATTTTGATGTTTGATATAGTCCAATGGATTTAAACTAAATAATGGTAAGTTATTAATTAATAAAGTTAGATTAAAGATTTAATTTTATTGTTATTTTAATATATTTAATGAAGGACTATATGGCGCCCAACTTTAAGTGGAAATGTTTTAAATTAAATGAATGGGGCCTTTTTGGTTTTGGATGCCACATTGGGGAAATAAAAAAATACTCTTTAATTAAATCAAAAGCAAAAGGCAAAAAGGGGGCGTGGGCTTTGGAGGGATATAAAAGTGTTTTTGAAGAGTTCATTTCATATGCTGGTTATGACTTTGGAGAATACATTGCTGGTTGAACTTGTTCGTCCTGTGGCTTTGTGAGGACATCAACCCTTGCAAGGAACATCTTCTACGTTGGTGAAAGATCCAATCTGGGAAATTTATTGGTGGTTTCTAGTCAGGAATCGCAGTTGGGCTTCATTGTGGTTTGATAGCTTCAGTTTTATAGAGTATTTTCAGTGCAGATTTGAAGGGCTATTCTGAGCATTGAATTACAGCAGATTGAAGACTATAAAACTCAGAAAGGTTCCATTCTAACCAGGCCGTACAATTGCAAGGAGGGGTGTGTGGAGCCTAGGGCTGGTTGTTGGGCTTTGTGAATGCAAATTTGAAGGATTGGTGGCGCCTAGGGCTGAGGAACACTCAACAACCTTGTAAGGAGTGAAACAATAAGTTTTTGAAGAGTGATTTGCATCTTTTGCACCTCTAGTTCGCTAGTTGCAAGTACAAAAATTTGTCAAAGTCTTCTATATTTTCTGGGTATGTTGGAATTAGACAGGTAATGTTATTTTATGAATTGGGTTGCCTTTACAATTGAGAAAAAAACACATTCTGATCAAAAAGTAAATCTAGAATTTTCTGCTCATCGTATCTTTGAATATTGTGAAATTTTTGAGTTATTTCATTGCTTCAATCTATTTTATTTCTGTTCATTATTGTTCTAAAATACATCTTCTGTATTTCCGTCTTCTTCTATAAAAAACACATCAAAACAAGGGCAGATTGAGGGTGTATGTTACGAACACTCTTGGAATATTTCCTTGGACACCTAGAGTAGAGTTGGGAATTATTTTATAATTTAGTTTTCCCAAGAATTTTTGCATTAGTTGTTATATGCATTCATGAAGGAGATTGAGTTGCCAATGGTGATTATGAAGCTATTTTTTAGCAAATTTCCCAACTGGGGTGTGAGAATTGAGTAGTGGGGCATCTTGAATGTTATTGGTGGGTTCCATATGATTTGGGTGATGATTTTGGATGCCTATCATGGGATATGGGTCATTATGGGAGAGTTACAAGTCAAAGATGTCATTGATTATTCGTATGGAGGTTATTTTTGCTATTGATAGCTCATTGGGAGTTACATTTACTATTCTTGGAAGTGCCTTATCATTTTGGATGTGGAAATTTTCGCATTTTCCATGGTTTGATGGTACATTGTTTTGGGAAAGCATTTTTGGTATTCCTCTCCCATTTCTCTATAAATTAGGGAGATGAGATAATAGTTTTATGAGATTGTTTTATGGATACATGGGCACTGTTGGAGTGATGCTAGAGTGAAGATAGTGTTAGTTTGTGGATGTATCTCATATTTGAAGATTAATACATGTCCTTTTTCTTGTGTGGAGTCTTTTTTCCAAAATGTTTTCTTGATGTAAGTCTCGTGTTGACATGGTTTGGTGATTTATTTCCCATTGCTGATTTATGCAATCACTTTAATAATCTTATGATAATCCTTGTTTAAAGGAACAAATTTCAGATTTTAGTACTTGTAGTAGTTTCACCTTGTTTCTCAACAATTCCTTCTAGAAGCATGTTCACACTAGATCTGCCATTAACAATGGTATTGGTGAGTGTACTTCTCAATATCTCCATATGTACTATTGTTGGCCATTGGGCTACATTCATTGTCTACATGGAGTCAATTGCTTGCTTGATGGAGGAGGCTACACCATTGGTTTCTTTTGTTTCATCGAGTTATCCTCATCAAACATTGCATCATTCATCACAAGGTGTGCATGTGTATACTCCATGTTATGGTTAGAATGAGCATTTATATTCATAGCTTCCTTCAGTTCTAGAATCTTATGCAATAGATCTACTACCTTTATAGGTACTGTACTTTGCAATAGTCTTGTTTCAATTGAATTTTCTCGTCGTTGCCTCCACATGGGATTGTTGTCTTTCTTCATTCCTTTACTTCCCAACCTTCTCTCTTGCTTTAGCCTACCTCAACTGTTTTTGTTGATGGGTCTAGGTAGTTCACCTTCCTCTTCTATGATCTTGTTATTGCTGTTACTTTCTTCTTGCCAGCTACGTCAATCATATTGATGTTGGTTTGTTTCAAGCAATTAGCATCTTCACGATCCCCTTGTCTACACCATTAGCAGAGAGTTTTAGGAGTGTTTTGATTGGTAGGACAATCTCTTATGAAATGGTCTCACTTATTGCACTTCTGACACTATATACTGGTTGGCCTTGGCCTTGGCCATTGTATTCCATATGTCTTCTAACTCCACTTGCATTCTAGCATTTGTTGTCTCTTTGGTTTTGGTATCCACTAGGGGATTCTCTTGTAGACGCATTTGGGGAGGTGTTTAGCATTTATCATTCACTTTGAGGAAAGAGTACTTGGGCTCTCTTAGTTTTTAGGTTGTAGGGGCTCTCTAATAGGATGACTCACATGTAATGTCCCCATTTTGGCCATATGCTCTTCATTTGGATTTAGCCTATTTTTGAGAATCCGTAGGCTACTCAATCGTGCAAAATTAGGGTTTCCTCTTTCAGATACTGCTCAGTTGGCGTTCAGAGGATGTTGTGCAGACTTACTATTTATAGTATTTTGCTATTTTTAGCAAGTCTATTTTTTGGCAGTATATGTCTAGCAACAGTTCAATCCTTTGCAGTTCAGTGTTCGGTTTGGCTTTCTGTTGTTTTGATGTGAACTTACTATTTATAGCAGTTGGCTATTTTTAGTAAGTCTAATTTTGGCAGTGGCATCATCAACAGTTCAACTCAAGTCATCTTGCTATCCATCAGTTTTAGTGTTGGCATTGGTTTTGGTTATCTCCATGGACTGAGTTTTTATACTTAGTCAATTTCATGTTTTTCAGTTGTACCCCACGCCTAGGCTTAATAACTTCATGTTGTTTTAAAGAGGGGTCATCAAGGGGTCATGTTGAGCATTTAATGATTTAAATAAATGCTTTATTGTTGCAATTTGGAAATGGACGCCTAAAAGGAAAGTTGAATAATGTTTTATTATTTCAAAAAGTAAATGCTTAAATGTGGCGTCCCTCTTGGAAGTTGAAGTGATTCGACTTCTTGGAATTTGAAGTGTTTCATTTCCCAATTGAAACTTATATATTGTTGCTGTTTGAAGAGCTGATTATCTTTGGAAAAAATATAATGTTATGTTGCTGGTTTGAAATCCAGAATCCGGCTAAGGGAAAGCTTGGTTTGAAATCTAAAATCCGGCTAAGGGAAAGTTTTTTAGGTTGTAGGGGCTCTCTAATAGGATGACTCACAACTTGGCATATTTTACATAACATCCTTTTGGGACAATGAGTTTAGGTGTGACCTTCTAGTTTACAATTATTACACCAAAGTTCTTTACCTTCTTCTTTCATGTACTTCAGCTTTTTCATCATTCTCAACATGTCTCTATAAAAGGCTTGCACCATTGCTTCTTTAGCCCATCCACTAGTTCTTTCTCCTATCTTCTCAGTAATTCCTTGAGCCTCTTGTTGTAGGCTTGTACATTTTTGTGCCTTCCCCATTGGGTATTATAAATTTCAACGATAATCCTAGTGTCATCCCTCAATAGTTTGAACTCTTTTTCAAATGCTTTATTTATTCTCTCCCATGTTGCTTTCTTAGTATAGGAAGATTCATATACCAATCTATAACCACTCTTTGCAATGTGACTAGGAAAAATCTCAAACAAGGTCTTTGGTGTATTTTCCCATATGCGGTCCATATGATAATACACGTTTTGCGGTGCCTTAGAGAGTCTTCAGGTCCATCTTTGTTGAACTTTGGCAGCTTCTACCTCTTGACATGTGGACTTGTTGGAGGGTTTACCATCACTTGACTAGGAAACATCTCAAAAAGGGTCTTTGTTCTATTTTCCCATTTGTAGTCCATATGGTAATACATGTTTTGCAATTCCTTATAGAGTCTTTGGATCCATCTTTGTTGAACTTTGGCAGCTTCTACCTTCTTGAAGTTTGGACTTGCTAGAGGGGTCACCATCAATTGATGTGACTACAATGTCTGAAACATTCTGAAAAGGTTTTGGTCAGAATGCTCCCATGCTCCTTGATCACTTTTGAACATGTCTAAACCCTTGAACCTTTTAGAGATCTTGATAATTCGATCACCACTATTACCACCTTAAAGTTGCTTGCCACACCAAGGGTTTGTCTTGGTGGCTTAAGCTTGGTTTCTTCTTCATTGCCTTGGAGGTTGCTTTCATATGCTTGCCACTCTTCGTTTGCTGAGAGGAAGTGCTCGAACTTTGTTCACCAAGAAAACTTTCCTCATCAAGAGGGGATTCAGTCAAATCTAGAGATTCAATAATTTCTTACTTGGACCTATCTTGATTTCGAGACAAGCACATGCTTCTTCAGGAAGAGGGAGTTGCACAACAACCTTGACCCTCTCTTTCTCAGTATGCTCTTGGGTGTTTGTAATTGGTTGGATGCTTTTGTTTATTTGTTCTTGACTACGCCTCTTACGCACACTTTGGCTTTTGCTTCAGATCTGATGATGTAATTGTACTGATGGATTTTCTTCATGTAATCTTCTCCTTAATTCCCTTTGTTCCACTAGTCTTATAGACCATTTGATCTCTTGGTCCTTAAGGAAGAGGGAGTTGCCTTGCAACCCTTAGCCACTCTTCCTAAATATGCTCTTGGGTGTTCATAACTGGTTGGATGCTTTTGTGTATTCATTCTTGACTATGACTCTTACTCACACTTTGGCTTTTGCTCCAATTCTGATGATGTAATTGTACCAATGCATTTTCTTCATGTAATCTTCTTCTTCGTTCTCTTTGTCCACTAGTTTTAGAGACCATATGATCAATTGGTTCTAATCATGTTGTGGTCTCATCTCACCTTTGTTGGGTTCTAATGATGTTAGTTTCTTAAATTTGACTTGACTTCTTAAAGGCAATGACACCAACATTTACTCCTTTATTTGTTAAGCATGATACTTGCATAAATGAACATAAAATACAATTTGTACCAGATTGAGTAATAGATGTCTAGCTATATTCATATGAAATTGTTACATTGAAGTAGGCCAAGGATGATCAGCCAAGGATTAGACAGGTTCCCTGTCTTTGAGAATTGAGTTTTGTTGGCGTAACAACTAGCACCTCTGGAGTAAGAGTTGGTACGGACAGCTATGCACACTACGCAATGAATGCTCTTCAAATTAGGAGGGGAAGCTCCCTCGTTGTGCTTGACAAAAATACTTGCAAAGGGAAATAAACTAAACTAAATCCTGTCTTTTTGTTTCAGCTGTAGAGGTACAAGGCTTTCTCGAAAACTATATACGTTGCAGCTGAGAATTTTCTCTGGTTGCTTAGATTCACTAACTACAACTAAACTTAATTGTAAATTCTATCCAGTTCCTCAAGAAAACAGAGCATGAGGAAGCGGGCAAGGTTTGACTATCGGGGCCGATAAGCAGTGATTCTCAACGGAAGGCAGGTGGCATCTATGCGCTCAATCTAAACAAGTTTATTATTTTAACACCACGATAAACTTAATACGGATTCTCTACTTGAAGGCAAGGTGGCACAACTATTATCTCAATCTGAATAAGTTTATTGTTCACAACAACACACGATAAACAAGTGCAGATTCTCTACTTGAAGGCAAGGTAGGCACAACTATTATCTCAATCTGAACAAGCTTATTAAACACAAAACAGATTTATCTAAACTATGGAAATAATTCACCATTACAATCGCATGAAACCCTATGTGGCATAACAATTGATCATAAAAGTAAAGACGCATGAACAAATACCAAAAGAGCAATATTGAGGGCAAGGTAGGCGCAGCATATATTTCTCTCTCAAGCAAAAGTTAATTACAAATGAGCAAAAGCTCTTATTTATATACATCAAGGTGTAGGTAACCCTAAAATCACCTTGAGTCAACTACAGTCTTGCAATGCATGCAAGATTTATTATTAAACCCTAATGAAGTAAACTATACAGTTAAATGGAAAACTACCATCAATTAACCGATACATTTAACCTAAATGGACCATGTGCAAGCATGCACGTCCTTATTTAAAGCAAAGTTAACTGGACACTACCTTCAGTTAACTGGAAACCCTAACCCTAATTCCTGTGATGATAATTCCAAGGATGAGATAAGCATGTGTTAAGTCAGCAAGTAAACTCAAGACTGAAAGTCGAGTCAACTGCTGCTCATGACTCAACCCTCGAAATTAACTGCAGGTTCCAACTGGTAGGTCACTCCATGTCATCTCGGTCTAACACTTCGACCAAGAACTCATCAATCTCTTTGTCATTTGGCACTTTGATACTACCCAAAACAATAGTCTGTTTCTTCAGTTCTTTGCTGCCTTCTTTGACTGTGCGCATGCCATCTTTACAATCTTCAGTCGCCTTTCTGAGACTGGCTGAAACAACTGAAATATTCTCTAACTTAGGTGCCATTGGCTCTCCTTCAAGGCTGTCACGAATCAGCTTCTCGAACTCAGCTTGTACTTTGTCCAACTCAACATACGTGCCATCTTCAAGAAGATAATGACACGGAATCTGAACAACAAAACCACTGACAAGTGCAAGTACTCCAACCACATCATCTTTCATTGAAAATAACTTGGTAGAGATCTTCTCACATATCTCCATTTTGAGAAGGTGCTGCTCTCTCCAAGTAAAAACTTTCTCTTGATCCTCATCAATCTCCAAGGCATCGTATGCAACAGGTAATTGAGACACCAAAACACGATCCTTTGCCAAACTCTCTGCAACCGCAACTTCGAGCAACTGAATACCCTGACGGAGTTTATGTGCATCACTCCTCAATTGATACAAATCTGCAAGAAGACGCTGACCTGTAGCAACTAAATCTTCAATCCAGCTATCCAATAGTCTGCCATGACTGACTAACTGATCCAGTTTTCGTTGTTCTGTAGGTGTATTCTGAGGAAGAACAGGCGCTCTACTTGAACTTCCATGAACAAGATCAGAAATATACTGACGAAGTTGACTATTTTCAGCCTTGAGCAAGGCCTTATCTCCTCCATCCTTCGTGATTCGCTCTTCAAGATTATTAGTGACGATCTTAAGAAGAGTCACATTTGTCTCTCGAGTGGTCCTGCCAAGATTTGCCTTAGTAAAAGTAAAGTCACCAACTTCGACTTCATGTAAGCTCTTACCCTCTGGAGGAATAGCAACCTCGATAACAATCTCTGATTCTGGAGTCTTCTCAATATGCACCTGTTTCTTGATTTTCTTGTTCGACCTTTTGTGATAAGGTTCACCGAACTCAGATAAATCAAGGTTGTATGAAGGTTCACGCCTCTGTCTCCCTAAAGACCTCTCGAGCCAACAAGACTGAACAATATTTTCAATTCGAGGAGAGACTGTCCCTGATGTATCAACCTGTGGTGGTTCAGTTGTCTCTGATCCTACTTGAATTGGTGTGTTAGGCTCAGAATCTATGTCAATAGGTTGCATATGAGGCGAACTAGGAGGTTCAACATGAGGTTCAGCCTGAATAACTGTTTCTATTGGAGCCTCAGGAACATTCTCAACCTGCTTCTGCTTCCTCTTACCAGTAGCTCTCTTTCTTGTATTTCCATTGAGTCTAACAACTTCAGGAGGTATCACAATAGCTTTGACCCGAGGTCTTGACCTAGAAGTAGAAGGCAACGAAGAGAAATCCTTTGGCGGCTCTGTCACAGGAACTGACTTTCGCTTCCGTTTACTCTCCAAGAACAACTTGCTAGTCTTGATAACTGATCTGGAAACCTCCTCAATAGAAGTATTCTCCTTAGCATACCAATCGGGTGAGCGAAGTGGCTGCCGAGCAACTTGATCTCTAGCATATGAATTGAGAAGAACTTCTCCATCATCATCTAATAAACCATCAACATCTTCTGATAGGTAATCAGAGAGCTGACCAATAGTGAGTCTACAATAGTGACGACGACGAACCTCGAATTCATCTTCACAATTAGCCCAGAAATCCTCAAGTGCTGGCTTATGTGCAATCCCTCGCTCTAACCTGTCTGCATAATGGCCGAGAGGATCATAGGAACGCCTCTCAGTATGAGTCTTGAGTTTGAACCTTTCTATCTCGGTTTACATAAGCTTGGCATCTGTTGCCGCATTGCATGTGAAAATTCCCAATGTGAATGGAAAATTAGCTGCAGTCTTATGACGATTGCGAAGAAAGAAATGAACATGTTGCATCTGCCTGAGAAACTCCATGAAGATGAGCTTGTCTGAAGGGTACCTCGGTAACATCAAGGGCTCTCCAACATATCCATAAACCCGAATGTATGTGAAAGTAGGGAACTGGATAAACCAATCTGCTCAAGTCTCCATCGCTGATTTTGCCTCTGTAGAAATACGAATGTGAATTTCGTTGTCAAGATCTCTAACTGTCCTCACAGAAAAATGATCATTCACTGCTCGGAAGTCTTGCTCGGATTGAGAGAACTCCAACTGAGGATAATACTCATGAACACGTTGAACATCGAGAGTGCCATTAGTTTTCAGATACTTGTAACTGCCTTGGAATGCAACTAAGTAAACCAAGTAGGATATCATATGAAACTCATGATAGTTGAGAAAATTAGTAATCTGCTGATGTAAGCAATCACTAATCAACATGGCCCAGTCAAAATGCTCTGTGCCATCAAGAATTCGGGTAATTAGGTAAAACATCCATGAACGGAAAGTGCTAGCATCCTGTTGACCGGTAACTCGATTGAGCAAAGTTATCAAAACAGCAACTTCGTCTTTGAATTCACCACGACCAACCTTTTTAGGCATGTTAGTCTTCTGAACTTTCAGCCATTTTTGAGCCACCTTCCTCTGCGAACGTTGTTGATCACCATCCCATATCTTCTCACAGGCTTCAAGAACCACAGTAAAGTTATCTGAACGAGGAGGAATAGCAAAACATTTCTCTATGTCCTTCGGTTTGAGACTGCAAGCAACCCTCCTATCTGCTGACCTGATTTGACGTGAAGATGAGTCATAATGCTTGATGCAAGCAAGAACGAACTCAAGATCGAAAGTAGTAACAGGAATGGATGCTGCTGCCAGCAATCCGGAACGCTCAAGATTCCTCAACGAATTGCTGCTAACACCCTCCAGACTACTCAGATTAACCACTGGATAAACATGATTCAGGTCTGTATCTGAAGTTTTGATGAAATTATGCATAAGAGCCGATTTGGCCTTATAATTAATGAGATTAAACTGCATTTTGAAAATGGCGACTTTTGACTGTAAAGTCGAATATACTTGAACACTTTCTGGAAAACTGAAAATCTCTGGGCAAGGCTAAAAATAGCCTATGACGAAAGAAATTTTCAATTTTTTTTTGAAACGTGGGTTTTGTGCAGAATCCAATTCTAAGACAACCCAGATAGCTCGTTTCTCGAAAAGATGTGTTTTAGACCCACATGCAAAGAAATTCTCGGAAAAAAGCATAGAGCTTCAGAATGAAGACTACGGGGTGATTTTCTCGAAAAAATCTAAGACATGGGTTTTGCTGCAAATACTAAAGTATGCAAACCCAGATGATCAGATTCTGAATATATGCTGAATTTCTTTGACATGTGAAGAAAGTACCTAAGATGAGAAATAGAAGAAATAAGACAAAAGATAGAAAGTTTTGCTTGTTCTGCTTCTGAAGAATTCGCCAACCTCTTCTCTGGAACTTGATGAAACCTGCATGCAAAGTGAAAATAAAGTCTGGAATCTTCTTGCTTTGATCAATCTGAATCCGTTGATATGAAGAACGCTGAATTCTGACACCTGTAGCACCCTTAGCTTGCTGGTCGCTCAAGAAGAATGAATACTTCAGAGCTCAAGATGAAGAAATAATGGACGCCAATGCTTGGTTAAATAGATTTTCATCTATGAAATTCGTACAAAGGCAAGAATCATTGAAAAATGGCGCTTGGCTTGTGATTGGACCCCATCTTAGTTAACTGAAACTAGAATATGCTAAATAAATCGCCATGCATTAGGGTTTTCCCTTTTCAATCTTCAGTTGACAAAACCATGCGATTTAGACTTTAGTTGACCATCTTCATTGAATTCGCCATCTTCAAAATTTATTAAATTAACAATTAAGAACTAAAGCGTCCCTTTTGAGAACTCAAGTTGACAATCTTGATTGAGTTTGAATCCGCCAACTTCATGCTCATGCTTTAATTCTAAAAATAACGTCCGTTTCAAGACTTCAGTTGGCATTCTAAAAGTAAATGCGCCAACTTCACATACTTTAATTCTAAAAATAACGTCCCTTTTGGAACTTGAGTGGACATTCCAAGGCAAATGCGCTAACTTCACAAAATTCATGATTCACAACTAAATCAAATATGGCGTCCCTTTTGGAACTTCAGTTGACAAAAGATGAAGTGCCTACTTCACAAAGTCTTCACAATTTCAACCAAATTCGCCATGCATGTGAACTTAAGTTGATTTCCACGTACAAACTTCAGTTAACTCAACATGCAAACAAGTTAACTCAACATGCAAAGTTGTTAACTGGACATGCAAACTAGTTAACTCGACATGTGAACTGAAAGATCACTCAACATGCCAATATATGAACTGAAGATGACAACCCAGAAAACGTTCGGTCTAACTACAGTCAGAACTCCAGTTAGGGCGCACCAGTCAACTTCTTTCGAAAACTCAACTTTGACCTCTTAGGCGAATTCCAGACTTAGCCAATTTTGATGAAAATTTAGGCTTAAATCTCTGCCGGGACCTCTGTTCATCCTCTGACCCTGGTTGACTGACTTCACTGATTGGCTGGTTGACAGGTGCATCGCAGAGCTGAACAAAAACTAATCAAAAGGTACCTTGAGACTGCAGACCATAAAACTGACATCTAAAGGCTCAAAAATCCAAGCGCCTTTTTCAAAAGCTGCGCTTTTCCTCAGACTTGGTCACATTTTGACATCTCGATCTCGTACGAAGGGAAAAATAAATCCTTCATAACTTTTGTTTTACCAATTTTCAGGACTGGATCCAAGGTTCATTGCGGAGCTGACCTCATTCTGCACGACAGCTGCAAAGGCATATTTCTTTAGAAAACATCATCTGAGGGGTGAAAAACAAGGGTTCAAAAGTTGCTCTTTTCATTCCAGACTTAGCCATTTCCGGAATTGACCAAAATAACACTAAAATTCCGACTGCAAGCTGCTGAGTCATCTTCTGATCTGACGGAGACAGGCAACGGAAAACTGAACATAATACGGACACATTGGATAACTGAGATCATCAAAAAGAAGGCATTGAAGGCTTGAAAAGCTCTGGCGCCTTTATGAAAAAGTGCTCTTTTGCTTTTTCCTTTGATATTCTGACTAAGGTTTGACCCTATGTTTGACCTCAGGTTCAGGCACTTCAGCAACTCAGATTCACCCACTGATGGATGCGTCGCGAAGCTTGAACAAACGTGAGATAAACATCTTGGATGGCATTTAGCCAAAAACCTTCATTTGACACTTCAAAAAGATGGGCGCCTTTTTGAAAAGCTGCGCTTTTCTCCAGTGTTGGCCAATTCTCGCTTTCGCCTTGTTTTGCGCTATATCTTCCACAACTTGCTCGAAACAGGTCTGTTTGAGAAACTTGATAGCTCACTGCGAAGCTGACGTGATGCCGAACAAATGTCTGCTGGGGGTGACAAACCCTAAAAACAGGATCTAAGCCCCTAAAACATAGGGCGCCCATTTGAAAATGTGCTCCCTTCTCCACAGAGAGAAAATTTTGATGATTTTCGTTCAGATTTTCATTTTCCTTAAATTTCTTCAGTAACAGACTGGCATGACACTGACACCAACTCCATATTTGAAAAGCCCAAAAACGACCTTCTGACATCACTTAACAAGATTAAGACTCAATTAAGCAAAATGCCTTAGTGAAGCAATTTTTTTTGATTTTGGGTACAACAAGTTTAATGGGGTGCCAATGGTTGTCAGTTAAGACCAAGCTGCTAGGAACTGCTACAACTAATCATAACAACTAACCAAAGCCAACAAGTGCTAACAGAATAGTTGACTACAATTACAAAGAAAGCATTACAAGTTTATTTTACCTAATTACACTTATTATGCTTCAGATGTGGGGGTCTTCTTCTAACAGTGAAGATGAGACATTGGCCATACTTAAATGTGTTTCAATTGCTGTTATAGGGGGTGAGATGAATTTGGTTATTGATGGTGATTTAGAGGTAATCATCAATGCCATGAATCAAGGAAAGGCTACATGTTGACACCTAAATGTGATAATTGAAGAAACAAAATGGCTTTCCAGTAGATTAGATTTCACATTCTCCAACAGCAGAGAGAAGAGGAAACCAAGTTGCTAATGTTTCTGTGAATTGTTGTGTAGGTATTCTAGCATTTGTAGGTGTCTTGGACAAATCTTGGTATGTTGTCTTTTCAAAGAATTTTGAAAAAAAAAACTTGTTGAAGATGCCTCAGTCACATTATGGTTGAAGTGCTGTTTCTATATCCATTGTATTGTTTTTGGGACCCAACACAATGATTTATCCATAGTTGACTGATATTTTCCCTCTAGTTTATTGTGGGAGTAAGGTCCCTAACCCTAGGTATCTTAAGCAAAAAATTAAGCAAAAAAAAGAGGTACAATTCCAAATATGTGGATAGCAATATGACTCCAACAGAACACAAAAGATTTCCCAAACACTATGTTTATTGAAGGATGACCATAGGATATGGTTGAGGCACATCAAGAATGGAGTTTGAACAACAGTTCGATATCCAAACACAACCACCAAATTCTTTATGAAAGTTAAAAGTAATAAATCTTACATCCAAACAAAACCATTAATTAATACCAAATATAATGCTTTATTATTATTTTATTTCCCAGGCCTAGATAAAAAGTGTTTTCACTCTACTTCTTTGTCCTTACATTCTTTATAAAGCTACAGGAAAAGAATTGTAGATTTGTTTCTACAATCAACATTCTATTTACTTATTATAGGCAGATATTTGTTGAGAAATTCGAGCTACAAGTGATAAATTTGGCAAGTTACTATTTTTCTTTTTCTTGTATGTCTTTTCTGATGTGCAAGTTATGCCATATTAAAACAATCAAAAGCATCAAATATGCATAAATACCATGTAAACTGTGAATTCTTTATTAGTGTGATAACCTGTTTTAATATGGTCAATCATGCCTTACATTCTTACATGCTTTTATGACTCGTTGGCTGTAAATGCTATTTTTTTTCTTGGTTTTGCTAGGTGCAGTCTGCTATTGGAGTTCTCAAATTCAAAGGAACTCTTGATACCTTGAGATTAGCTACCATGTTAAAAGACATTTCAATTTTAGTGTCGAATGATCTTACTCTGGAAAGGCAGAATGACATTTCAAGGCCAGCTCAAATTGAATATTCTGAGGTAGCCTATTGCAATATCACTTTGTTCTATTTCTTGAACAGATATCTATGTAAACAGTGAAAATCTTTGGAAGAAGATGTGGAACTAGCTGGTTAGAATGAAGAATCTCTCCAGAATTTTTTTGTCTCTCAAAATCTCTATACTCAATATTAGATTTCATTCACTTGAGATTTGTCAATTTGATGCAAGTTTGTGTAGGAAAAATGGTACTCAAATTAGTAATTCATTATGAGGTTCACTTCCAAGTTCCATTTTCCTTTTTGAAAAACATTCTCTATTTCTTGAAAATTGTAAATCCATGCAATATGCTGCAAGTAAAGAAAAGCCAATTGACACACTAAAAACTAAATCTTTATGTGGAAATATGTTTCAACAGTATCATTAATACATGTACGATTCTCATATTTAGAAGGCACTAGAAAACATATAAATATCATGAGTAAACAATGACCACAGGGAAAAGCTATACTTGTGTACAGTTGTACTTTGTTGATAGATTGATTCAGGTTTACTAATCAATTGTTTGTTGGGGCAATTAAACATTTCAAAATAATGGGGCAATTAAGAGATATGAAATGACAAGTGAATTATGTATGTGAAAGTTCACAGAAAAGTTGTAAAGTCAAGAGTCAGACATATAAGATTGGAGGTAGAAAGGTTGTTTATGAAATCTATTTAATTATGGTTTCAAAATGCAAACGAAACAACTCTTAATGCTAGATCTTTCTTATACTCTATTGTGACTGTCATTCTTTTTAAAGTGTGCATGGCTGTTTGTGGTTTCAAGTGATATATCTGTGCCTATGGAAGCTAGAATAGAGGATGTTTGTTGGTCTCACCAGTTTGCATTGTAGAAATTGTCAAGATTTTGATATAGTGAAGATATTGTGAAGATTAGGAAAAGTCCATAAATTGTGTCTGGTGATTGCTGAAAGAATGCTGCTGTTTCAGTGGACATGAATAGCATTGTTGAAAACTAAGGAATGGTTTTAGAATGTATAAAGCGAATGTTGAAACATTGAATGAATTGTTAAAGTTTACAGAATGTCCCCTTTTTCGACATGATCATGTTTGGTGATGGTTAGCCTATTACTTAGACTCTCGTAGGCTAATAGGTTGGGTTAGAGGGTTAGTGATGTTTTCTGGAGGAGTTGATCATTCTCGTTTTCAGAGCCCAGTGATTGGTTCGCAGCAGGCGATAGTAGTTTAGGGGTTGATAGTTTCTGACGGCACGGGAATATTTGGAGTATTGAGCGAGTTATGAATTTTTAAGTGATTTGAGCTAATTAATTAACTTAATGCCTTTTTATAAAGTCAAATTGACTTTATACATTTTATATCACTTAAATATTCTATAAAGGTGATTTAATATTTTTAATCACTTAAAATATAAAAGGGCGCCCACTTTATTTAAGTCAAGACTATTGAAAAAGACTTAAATAAATTTTAAAAGATTTAAATATTAAAAAGGGCGTATCTTTCTTGAAAGTCGTGCCTTCTTGATATAAGGCAATTTGGCAATGAGAAACCCTATTATTGATCATTTCGACTTTGCCTTGGATATTTTTCCTGTGCCTTCCTTTGTGATCAGGGTTTGAGCATTTTTCCATTGGAGAACGATTCCTCTTCGATGTTGAGCACTTTTGAGATTGTGAGAGATCAGTCGAATCAGTGCAGTTGAGAGCTTCATTCAGAGGTTCTACATGATTCTATCAGAGTTTTATCATTTAGTATTTTCTTGTCTGCAATAAGGGAAGAGGGTTTCTTCTCCAGAGTCACCATCTTCTACAGACTTCAGCTTTCAAAGTGTTCTAATGGTTTCTACCTTGGCCGTACCATTTGCATTGGGAAATGTGCCCATTTAGAGAGGCGTGTGAAGTATCTAGCTGAAACGCCTTCTTTTCTGAGGGTTTCTCTTCATCTCCTTTGGCGTCTGGCTTGTACTCATCATCTGCCACAGTTTTCAGGTTGGACTTTGCATTCTGTAGCTTCCTGCACCAGTATTTGTCAGTTTTTCACCATCTTGGCTGGCGAACTGGACTACTTTCTTAAATAAATAATCTGGAAGCTTTCGGGTATGTTTATGAGTTCTGAATCCATTGTTGAGCTTATTTATTATCTTCTATAATTTCAATTCGCTTGAGTTAGCTCAGATTTACATTCTATAAGCATTTATGTTGTGCGCCCCTTCTCTTCTGTCTATAAACTTTTCTCTAAAAAACTAAAATAACACACTAAGACTTAAAAAAATATTGGGGTTTGAGGTTTGAGCCAGCAAGGCTCATCACAGTGGTATCAGAGCTCTGATCCTGCCAGCTTGCATGGTTAGCAGTCTTTATGCGGCCTCACCAGAATAGGTTTGACAGGTACTACTCACGCAGGGGTCCTGGTTTGCAGAGAAGTACTTTTGAACCTTTTTCAGCATTTCCATTTGACAAACAGGAAGAAGAATTAGGCTTTGATAACATGGCTGACAGGGAAGCTGAAGGTTCTCGCAGGAATCATCTTGATGAAGAGGACAGAGAAGCTAGAGATGTACTCAGAGGCATGGTGGCAGGCCAAGAACAGGTGGCGAATATCCTCCAACAGCTGAGCACAAATGTTCAGAATTTGACACTTCAAAGGGGACAGAATCAGGATCGTGATCGAGAAGATAGTGTTCATGGCGAACCCCATAGAAACATTGTTCCAACTCGCACCTTTGAGAGAGCTACTTGGCCTATTTTTACTAGAAACGATGTTGATGAAGAGGTTGAGGTTGAACAGGGTGGTGAGATTAACTTTGCAGATAACATCATGGTTATGCATGATGAATGGGATGCACTGCCACCGAGAGTTAAGGAGCACCTTAACTTCGATAGATTCATGAGTCAGAAGAGAGAACACACCAGAAGCAGGAATGACAGGAGGCCTAGAAACAAGCAAAATGATCTTAGATAGGCTACCAATAAACTTACCTTGGCGAACTTTGATGGCAGTGGTAGAGTTACAGCATGTGCCTGGGTCAGTAAGCTGGACACATTCTTGACATTACGTCCCATGCCTGAGGAGGATGCCATTCGATTTGCAGCACTTCATCTTGATGGCGTGGCTCATGACTGGTGGATTGATGGCATGACTACTCTTCACCATGACCGGATTACTTCGTACCAGGAGTTCACAGATAGACTGGTAGAGAGGTTTGACAAGCGGGATCCTGAACTATTTTTCAGAGACTTAGCACAATTGAAACAACTAGGTAGTTTGGAATCCTATATTGGAGAGTTTCAGAGATTGTCAGTTATGGTGACAGGCATTTCTGAGAGTGTTGACGTGGTTTTTGCGACCGCACCAACACAAAATAAAGTTTCCCAACGGATACCCTATCCTCTCTTGAACAAAGTTTCTTGCATGCTAAGATTGCGAGATAGATCATACATTTAACTCCAAAGTTCCTTAAGTGTGAATAGTCTCAGTTGGCTTGATGTGATTTTGCTGGTATTCCAAGGGGACTTACACAATTGTTCGACAACTGATAGCAGACAGCGGACTAAGGGCTTTCGTGTAATTCAAATGATTTGGCAAGTGAGCACAAGTTTCCTAAAGCTAACCAGAAATGAACTGAAATTAAATGAGTGTAGAGCCTAAGAAGTTTATGTTCTATCTAAGGACGGGACGTGGGATCAATCTCAACAAACTTCAACCAGACTCTGCTTCGCCTCACTTTGGACAACTTACACAAAGTCGGTGCAATCTTCAAGGGAGTGACGAGAGGTTTTCAAATTATGACTCAACATGTAAGTACCATCAGAACGACGCATACAAGCACATGAATCACAATCGAAGTTAAGTTCGCAATATTTCCAGTTGACCACACAAGGCAAACTTACCGTCAGCAAGCCGCTAGTGGTATGGATAAAAATGAAGTTGTCTCGATTGACACCACCAACCTAAAGCTAACATCTACTTGCATGAAAATGAAAACTACTCTGCTTTTAAGTTACTTGAAGTTGAAGGGATGAAGAAATCTCGCTAGCTACTTATAACAAAGATGAATTCACCATTCAATGAAAGATCTTTTATTACAATAGTTTTCGCAACAATCTCTTACAAAGTTTTCAAAGGAAAACTTTCCTTCTTCAAACTAAGCTATGCTAAGATATTACAACTAAAGTGTCTCTGCTCTACTCTCTACTTTGATCTCTAAGCTCTGCTTCTACTAAAGTACAAATGAGGGGGACTCCCCCCTTTTATAGTTGGCCAAGTCCAACGGACGACTCAGATTACAATTGGCTGGATGGCCCAGATTGTGCCACCTCAGCCCTAAACAAGATTCGCCCTAAAAACCGCCACAATGGAGAGTGGGGCAATAAATGAGCAATTAATGGCCACCATCTTCTAGAAGATTCCCGTTTGTAGACGCGTTCACACTGTTCTCAATCTTCTTCTTGACGTTGTTCTTCAACTTCTTCTTTGTCACTCGAGGTATACTAAGTCTCAACACTTAGCCATTTTTCGCAACTTTTCTTCCTCCGAGGTTGAAATGTCATCTTGGATTTTGTGCTTCATCACTTAAGTCATCACCGCTTGATCTCGACGTTTCTCCTACAAAACAAGCAAGGAGAAGAGCATTAGAACACTTCATAATATAAATTCAACTTACTTACCAGGATTGTCACGCTCTAACTTCCAAGCGTTCATCGTCTTTCTTCTAACAAACTTCATCCTTAAATTCTTCATGCCTTAGCCAAATTTCCAACCCATCTTGCATTCTGCCCGGCGCACTTCACTCTGATATTTCATCCGACTCAGGCTCGAGAAAAATGCATTCATCGGGAATTTGATCAAGAATTATCTAGGCGCCCAACTTCGAATTCATCAGCCACAGCACTTTATTTCAACAACACACTTATTCCTTGCCTTAGAATTTTTTTCAAATTTTTACTTAGGAAATTCATTATTTGAGTCTCATTGAAAATCTCCATCCTGAAGGCCTTGGCAAAGTGTAGAAGACATGGAAATCAACTTCTCATCGAAGATCTTCAATACCCAAAAGAAAATTTTCTTCAGAACGCATCGAATCCATGGGTACCCAACGAACGGGTTCATTTAATTTTCAATTTTGAACCTTGGAAAAATATATATATTTTTTTTAACAAATTTAATCCCGTTTTTCACATCTGTGAACATTTCTTGTTGCTCTGACTTAAAAATGTTTTTGGCAAGCTGTGCAGCTGGCATCCTCCGACAATTTTGCTCACGTCTTGAGAAATTTCATCACCTCTCCAGACTTAGGCACTTTTCTAAGGAAGAACATTTTGTGCCTTAGAAATTTTTTTGGAGTACTTAGCATTTTGAATTTTGCCTTAGAAATTTTATTCAACATCCTTCATCTTGCCTGTGGTGAGGAAAATTTTACATCAATTCATTTGGAAAATTTTAATGCCTTGATCACACTTGTATGTAATGGAGAACATTTTTAAAACCAACGCCTAGCATATTATCTCCACCCTTAGGCGCATTTTATACTTGCAAAAGGATACTAGCCACGCCTTACATATTTTCTTTTATTCATCTTGTATCTTGGCGCATTTGGCACATCATGGGGAATATTTTATTATCTCAACGCCTATCATATTTTCCCATTACCTTACACCTTCAACGCCTTAACTCTCTTTTAAATCCATCAACTTTACTCTTGCATGGGCGCATTTTATATAATGAGGTGGACTTAACTTTATCCCAACGCCTTTACTCCTTTCCTTCCACTCCACTTTACCTTGTCTTCATGGCGCGTTTAAGATACTCATGTGGACTTTGACTTTAAGCATGGGCGCATTTCAAGGGGCTGTAGGAATTTTCAAACACTTATCAACTTTTATCCACGCCTCTCTTCAAGTTAGGCGCATTCAAGGGAGTCAACAAGAATTTCCAACACTTAGAAAAAATCTCATATGCCACATAGGCGTTATCTTTTCCTTAGGCGCATATGTGGTGGGGTCAAGGAAAATTTAAAACTTTTGTCTTCACATGCTCTGTTTTGGGCGCATTTTGCACCTCATGAAGGATGAAAATTGTTGACTTCCTTGACCTTCTTGAGAGGTGGGCGCATTTCACATAGTGAGGTGGATGAATCTTTATACTTAGAAAATTTCCAAGCATGAGATCTTGCACCAGGGCACAAATGGACGGTGGTGGAGGATGAGAGTTGGATACTTAGAAATTTTTTGCATGCCACTACCTTGAGCTGGATGCATTTCACATGTGTTGGAGGATGAAAATTAACACTTAGAAATTTTTTTTAGCAACTCCTCAAGGATGGTGCATTTGGAGGTGGCAGGTGGATTTTTCAATGCCTTCGAAACTTTTTCAAACACCTAAAGGCAAGCTGGGTGCATTTTCAAGGTGGTGAAGGATAAAGTTCCATACTTAGCTATTTTTTTTTTTTTCCCTTTGCCAACTTCTCCATGCCTGCTATTTATAGTAAGCCCTCTGATTTTTGCATCTCTGAAGCTTGGAACGATTTGAAATTTCAAACACTGCATCTTCACGACCTTGTTGTCCTGTCGACACTGCCATTTTTAGCCCATTTCTGAAGGTGGTTTGCTATTTATAGTAACCTCTCGTTTCTGGTACCTCCACAACTCTGTTTGCTCTGAAATTTGAATGAGGCGCTCCTCACCACGTGACCTGCCTGCTGACATCGGCGCATGCAACTGATTTGCTATTTTTAGCCTGTTTCCAAAATGACTTACTATAAATAGTAAGTGCTCCGTTTGTCTTCAAACTTTACCAACAGATAGCTTGAAGGATGCTGATCGTGGTGGTTTACACCGGTTTTCAAAAATTTTGACTTTTTACCCCTCTTTTTGGGCCCCGAGCTGGAAACCCTAATTCATCTTGCATGCATATCAAATGATCTCCGTTTGTTCTCGTTTTTGTTGCATTGCGATTAGCTTGTGATTTTGAAGTGCTGGGAGGCGGCTGCCGGGATGTACCTGCTAAAAATAGCAAGTTGCTTAATGAGTGACCATCTTCGTTTGCATGTCACGTCACTGCGAAGCTCTCGAAAAACCCATAAAGAATATGCCGACATGCAAAGAAAACGTCGACATGCAAACCCTAAAAATAGCCCTAGAAGGCTGAACTCTGAAAGTTGTTATCTCATTTTGCATGTTATACCGTTGCGAAGGCCTCTGAAAACCCAGAAGGAATCTTCAGACATGCGTTGAAAAACTCTGCATCTAGGCCCTGAAATCGGCTCTGGAAGCCGAACTGCTAAAAATAGTAAGTTGTCTGTTTTTGCTCAAATTTTGTAGAGTAGCTTGACATGTTCTGGATGCAACGTGACTGTTAAAACTTAGAAAATGCTGAAGGAATGTCCGAAATTGCACACTTACTAAAAATAGTAAGTAACTGGAATTTGATGAAATTTCAGTGGGAACCTACTGGAAGCATACTGACAACAACGTTAGTTTCAATTTTCAATTTATTCACTTCATTCGATTCTAATTTGACCAGAAAAGTACAAACCCTAATTTTCAGACTTAGCCAAAATTTCGCATTTAAGCTCAATGACGGACACATCCCCTAAAGGCAGACTAGAGAAAAGAGACAGAGAGAGAGAAAAACCAAAGCCAAAAGACCAGAATGGAGCAAAATTAGGAGTCCCCATTTTGAATGGGCGATGTGTGGGTCACAACAGAGAGGAGGCTGATTATACTCTTCATTGAGGGTCTCCATGAGCCAATGAAAGGTTGGATCAAGGCATTCGATCCACCTACCCTGCATGAAGCTATGAGAAAAGCTCGTAGCATGGAACTTGCAGCTTCACGTGGTAAGTTCACTTCAAATGCAGAAGCATCTTCATCCTATAGTGATAGCAAATCAGAACCTAAGGAATCAGAAAAGATTGATGAAAAGAGGAAGTTTGCAGCTCCTTTGGACCGAGAGACATTAAATGATTTGCGTAGGAGGAAGCTATGTTTCTATTGCAAAGCTCCTTATGACCAAAACCACAATTGTCCTCTTAAGCCTAAGGGTTCAAATAGACAAATGGAGTGGTTTTATGAGGGTGATGACATTGCTGATTTAACGGACCAGCAAACTGGTTTTAAGGAGGGGAGTATGCGATCTATCATTCTCGTCAATGCAAAAAGTGAGAAGATAGAACAGGAGATTCTAGAGGAGGAGGAGCATGAGATGATTCAGGAGGATTTTCATTTTGCTTCTAGTTCCATGGGATCAGAGGTGTTTGATTGGGATCAGTACAGTTATGAGGCTCAGTTAGTACACAATCCTCTTTATGAGGCGGATGCTACATCTTCTTGTGATAATCCGCTCTTTGAGGTGGATACTGATTCTACTCTTGACCCTGATTTAGGGGTGGGATTTGATCATAGTATCAGAGATTCCGTCAGTGCCTCGGGATTTCAGACAGAGCTCGTTGAGGAGATTCCCAGTGTGTACATGGTCAAGAGTCTACACAGTTTCACTTTTAGTCATCATGTACATGGCCTGTTTTAGATGCACTATTCTGGTATGCACGTGTTAGACATGTTGGATGATAGTATATCTCGTGCGGTTTTAGGGAGTAGGTGTTGTCAGCAGTTTGACTTGCTTTCTTATGAGTTCCTCTCTCTTGTGACTGATGGTGTTGAGATTGATAGGGTACAACATGTTGATTCAGTTGATCAGAGTTGGGAGTTACAAGAGACAGTTGATGACAGTAGGGACATTTCATGGCACTATCCTTGGGATCCTGGTGGAGTGATTGATTCTTTGCTGTTGAGATTGCTTGTAGACAAGCAATTTCCAAGAGGGTGGACTGTAATGTCCCCTTTTTCGGTATGATCATGTTTGGTGATGGTTAGCCTATTACTTAGACTCTCGTAGGCTAACAGGTTGGGTTAGAGGGTCAGTGATGTTTTCTGGAGGAGTTGATCGTTCTCGTTTTCAGAGCCCAGTGATTGGTTCACAGCAGGCGATAGCAGTTCAGGGGTTGACAGTTTTTGACGGCACGGGAATATTTGGAGTATTGAGCGAGTTATGAATTTTTAAGTGATTTGAGTTAATTAATTAACTTAATTCCTTTTTATAAAGTCAAATTGACTTTATACATTTTATATCACTTAAATATTCTATAAAGGTGATTTAATATTTTTAATCACTTAAAATATAAAAGGGTGCCCACTTTATTTAAGTCAAGACTATTGAAAAAGACTTAAATAAATTTTAAAAGATTTAAATATTAAAAAGGGCGTATCCTTCTTGAAAGTTGTGCCTTCTTGATATAAGGCAATTTGGCAATGAGAAACCCTATTATTGATCATTTCGACTTTGCCTTGGATATTTTCCCTGTGCCTTCCTCTGTGATCAAGGTTTGAGCATTTTTCCATTGGAGAACGATTCCTCTTCGATGTTGAGCACTTTTGAGATTGTGAGAGATCAGTCGAATCAGTGCAGTTGAGAGCTTCATTCAGAGGTTCTACATGATTCTATCAGAGTTTTATCATTCAATATTTTCTTGTCTGCAATAAGGGAAGAGGGTTTCTTCTCCAAAGTCGCCATCTTCTACAGACTTCAGCTTTCAGAGTGTTCTAATGGTTTCTACCTTGGCCGTACCATTTGCATTGGGAAATGCGCCCATTTAGAGAGGCGTGTGAAATATCTAGCTGAAACGCCTTCTTTTATGAGGGTTTCTCTTCATCTCCTTTGGCGTCTGGCTTGTACTCATCATCTACCACAGTTTTCAGGTTGGACTTTGCATTCTGTAGCTTCCTACACGAGTATTTGTCAAATTTTCACAATCTTGGCTGGCGAACTGGACTACTTTCTTAAATAAATAATCTGGAAGCTTTCGGGTATGTTTATGAGTTCTGAATCCATTGTTGAGCTTATTTATTATCTTCTGTAATTTCAATTCACTTGAATTAGCTCAGATTTACATTCTATAAGCATTTATACTGTGCGCCCCTTCTCTTCTGTCTATAAATTTCTCTCTAAAAAACTAAAATAACACACTAAGACTTAAGAAAATATTGGGGTTTGAGGTTTGAGCCAGCAGGGCTCATCACACAGACATTACTTCTGTGGAATAAATATTGTTGAGCACACATTTATACTGAGAGGTGGGGGGTCGGGGAGAATCAGTATAAGACAATCTTTTACTTTTTCAAAACTTAACAACCATAGCAAAATCAATCACACAAGATCTAACAATTATGCAACACAAGAAGAACACACAGTTTACGTGGAAACCCTTATGGGAGAAAACCACGACAAAATATTGCTCGTATAAAACTTCTCTTACAATCTTCGTAGGCACCAACCCATTGGAGACACCAATCCTCACTTAACAAGGTTTGCAGGCACTGAACTACTGGAGACACCAATCTCTTTTGATAGGAGGCACCAACCTAAATCACAACAAAATCTTTATCTTCCTCAAAAACTGCTCTAACAAATCTGCTCAAATCTTCCTTGAAAATCTGATATAGATCACCTTGAACAGTCTGCTATAATTCTGCCTTAAATCACCTTCAGAATCTGCTATAAATTCTTCAAGGGTCTGCTTATAAGATCTTCATACATCTTCCCTTAAGCTCATCATAAAGCTGCCTATAGAGTCTTCACAAAGTCTTCATAAACGTGCTCTATTCTCCTCCTTAAATCTGCCTATAGAGTCTTCACAAAATCTTCTTAAATGTGCTCTATTGTCCTTCTTAAATCTGCTCAAATATTCTCTCCGATATCCTTCATAATTCTGCTCCAAAATCTGCTCTTATCTTCTACATAAATCTGCTATAATAGCCTCACCAAAAACCTTCACGAAACTGCTGTTATACTGAAGAAAATTCTGCTCTTACATGGGCTGATTTCTCATATATGTGTTTTAATGATCTTCCATTTATTCCATACAAAATCTGATCCAAGACTGCTGTATATCTGCTCTAAATTCTCTTAATATCTAATTGCAAAACTTGTTTTAAAACCTTCCACATTATGTCTCTTAAATACCTTCTTCACGCCTCTTCACAGTAGAGGGGATTCTTCACTTAGGTCAGCCTTATAACAATTTAATTTAAATTATATTACTCTTCCAAAGGTGGTGCTTCACATAGGCAAGTCGGCCATCATCTTAAAACTTGTTTTTAAGTCCCAAAAGGGGTGATCATGAAGGGTGATGTCTCTCATTTCAAGAGACACTAAAATGGGGTCGGCCCTTTAGGAAATATTTAAATTAAATTTGTTTTATCCCTCATTACAAGGCGCCAAAATGGAGAGTCGGCCTTAGCAAGAATTCAAAAATATTTTATTTGAACTCCTTCAAGGGTGGCACCAGTACAAGGAGGCTGGAAATTCATCTTGACTTATCACTTCCTTTTCTTCTCATAGGTAGCTAGAAGATGTAGTTAAATGATTGGGATATAGTGGCCTTTGGCCTTTAATGATTTCCTTCTCCAACCTTTGACATCAATGACAACAATTTTTAATAAAGATTTCATAGATGAATATTGAAGCCAAAGAAAGAAAGAAATTATATTGATGTCCATAGATGACCAAAAGTAGGTCAATGGGATTTGAGAGTACACAAGTTTACAATAGAAAGCTGTAGGACTTGAGAAAATCCTAGAGAGGCCTGCTTCTTGATTTTCTTGTTCGACCTCTTTTGGTAAGGTTCACCGAACTCAAATAAATCAAGGTTATATGAAGGTTCTCACCTCTGTCTCCCCAAAGTTCTCTCGAGCCAACAAGACTTAACAATATTATTAATTCGAGGAGAGAGTGTCCCTGATGTATCAACCTGTGGTGGGTCGGTTATCTCTAATTCTACTCGAACTGGTATCTCAGGCTCTGAATCTATATCAATAAGATGCACACGTGGTGAATTAGGAGGCAAAATACGTGGCTCATCTTGAATGAATGTCTCCACTTGGATCTCAGGCGCATTCTCTACTTGCTTCTGCTTCCTTTTACTAGTAGTCCTCCCTCTCGTGTTTCCACTGAGTCTAACCCCTTTAGGTGGCGTGAGGATAACCTTGTCCCGAGGCCTTGACCTCGAAGTAGAAGGCAATGAAGAAAAACCCACTGGCGGCTCTATAACAGGAATTGAATTTCGCCTTCGTTTACTCTCCAAGAACTGCTTGCTGGTCTTGATAACTGATCTAGACACGTCCTCAATAGAAGTATTCTCCTTAGCATACCAATCTGGTGAGTGAAGTGGCTGCCGAGCAACTTGATCTTTGACATATGAATTGAGCAGAACCTCTCCATCATCATCTGATAGACCGTCAACATCCTCTAATAGATAATTAGAGAGCTAAGTAATAGTGAGTCTACAATAGTGACGATGACGAACCTCGAATTCATACTCGCAATTAGCCCAAAAGTCTTCAAGTGCTGGCTTATGTGCAATCCCTCGCTCCAACCTGGCTGCATATTGACCCAAAGGATCATAGGAACGCTTCTCAATATGAGACTTGAGTTTGAATTTCTCCATCTCAGTTGACATATACTTGGCATCTGCCGCAGTTCTGCATGTGAAAATACCCAATCCAAACGGAAAGGAAATTGCAGACTTATGACGACTGCGAAGAAAGGAGTGAATGTGTTGAACTTGTCTGAGAAATTCCATGAAAAGGATCTTGTCTGAAGGGTACCTTGGTAACATTAGAGGCTCTCCAACGTATCCATAAACCCGGATGTATGTAAAAGTAGGGAACTGGATAAACCAATCCGCCCAAGTCTCCATCGCTGATTTTGCCTCCGCAAAAATCCGGATGTGCATTTCATTATCAAGATCTCTGGCTGTCTTCATGGAAAAGTGATCATTCACTGCTCGGAAATCCTATTCAACTTTAGAAAATTCCAACTGAGAGTAGTACTCGTGAACACGCTGAACACCAAAAGTCCCGTTAGTTTTTAGGTGTCTATAACTGCCTTGAGATGCAACTAAGTAGACCAAGTAAGACACCATGTGAAATTCATGAAACTTGAGAAATCCAGTAATCTGCTGATGTAGGCAATTGTTGATCAACATAGCCTAGTCAAAATGTTCTGTGCCGTCAAGGATCCTGGAAATGATGTAAAACATCCATGGTCGGAAAGTACTAGCATCTTCCTGACCTATAACTTGATTGAGTAGAGTTATCAAAACAACAACCTCGTCCTTGAATTCACCACGACCAACCTTTTTAGGCATGTTAGTCTTCTGAACCTTCAACCATCTCTGAGCAACCTTTCTCTGTGAACGTTCTTGATCTCCATCCCATATCTTCTCACAGGCCTCAATAACCACAGTGAAATTATCTGAACGAGGAGGAATAGCAAAGCATTTCTCTACATCCTTTGGCTTAAGACTGTAGATGACTCTCCCATCAACTGATCTGATTTGTCGTGAAGATGAGTCGTAATGCTTGATGCAAGCAAGAACAAACTCGAGATCAAAAGCGGTGACGGGAATAGATGCTGCTGCCAACAACCTGGAACGTTCAAGATTCTTCAATGTATTGCTGCTAACGCCCTCCAAACTGCTCAGGTTAACTACCAGATAGACATGACCTAAGTCTGTGTCTGAAGTTTTAACAAAATCATGCATAAGGACTGATTTGGTTTTATAATCTATAAGATTGAACTGTATTTTGAAAATGAGGACTTTTGACTGTGAAGTTGAATATATTCAGACAACTTTCCGAAAACGCTGAAAATCTCTGGACAAGGCTAAATATAGCTTATGGCGGGAAAAATTTTCGGAATTTTTTGAAACGTGGGTTTTGTGCAGAATCAAATTCTGAGACAACTAAGATCATTAAAAATTCGAAAAATTGAGTTTTAGCAAGGCATGCGGAGGTTTTTTAGTCGAGAAAAGTACTAGTTCTAAAACTCGCTCGGGGCAATTTTTCCCGAGAAAATTTGGAACATGGGTTTTATGCAGAATGGAAATCTAAGGCAACCTAGATAGCTTGATTTTCAAAAAGATGTGTTTCAAACCCACATGCAAAGAGATTCTCAGAAAAAAGCACAGAGCTTTAGAATAAAAGCTACGGGGCAATTTTCTCGGAAAAATCTAAGACATGGGTTTTAATGCTGATGCTGAAGTATGTGAACCTAGATGATCAAACTTTGAAAATTTGCTGATTTTCTTTGACATGCATAGAAAGTACCTAAGATGAGAAATAGAAGAAATAAGACAGAAGAAAGAAGGTTTATTTGTTCTACTTCTGTAGAATTCGCCTATCTCTAACTTGAATTTGATGTAACCTGCATGCAAATTGAAAACAAAGTCTGGAATATTCTTCCTTTGAACAAACTGAATCCGTTGCTACGAAGAACACTGAAATCTGACACTTGTAGCACCTTCAAATCATTGTTTGCTCAAGAAAAACGTATTTCTCTTTGCTTGGGATGAAGAATAATGGATGCCTAAGCTTGAATAAATAGACTTTCATCACCAAAATTGTGGTAAATGCATGCAAACCTGAGAATGGCGCTTGGCTTATGATTGGACCTCAAAAATCCACGCCTAGCCTATGATTGGCTCTTAAAACAGTTAACTGATGATCAAAATGCCCTAAATAAAGCACCATGCTTTGGTATTATAAATCGCCATGCTTAGAAACTTTAGTTGAAAATCCTAATTAAGGCGTCATGCTTTGAGACTTTAGTTAAAAATCTTAACTAAAACGCTATCTTTAGAAACTTCAGTTGAAAATCCTAATTAAGGCGCCATCTTTGAGAACTTGAGATAAACCTTGACATGTGCCATGCATTAAAGCTTCAGTTAATTTTTTGACATGCACTTCAGTTAAGTGGACATGCAAAATAATAACTCAACATGCAAAGCTAGTTAACTGGACATGCAAATCAGTTAACTCAACATGCGAAACTGAAAAAGCACTTGACATGCAAAGATGTTAACTGGAGATGACAACCCAGAAATTGTTCTCTTCAACTAAAAGTCGAAATTCAAATATTCAAATAATATTTAAAATTCCTCTTTTAGGCGCACATGTGATTTTGAGTTTGAAAAATCAACTTTGGCTTTTGGCGTTTTTCTCCAGACACCATTTTTCATGAAAATTGGATTTTGAACCTTCTCCAGGGCCTCTGTTCAATCCCTAACACTGGTTGACTGACCTCACCGATTGACTGGCTGACAGTTGCATTGCAGAGCAGGACAAAAATTGATCAAAAGACTCCTTGAGACTGCAGACCATAAAACTAAGACCTAAGGGCTCAAAAATCCAAGCGCCCTTTGCGAAAATTGCGCTTTTGACATCAGACAGCCATTTTTCCATCATTTTCATCGTACGAAGGTAAACTTGATTCCCCCGTATCTTGTATTCAACAAACTTTCAGGACTGACAAATTGGTGCAACACGGAGTTGAATTTGTTCCGCAAAACAACTGCAAAGGTACACTTCTTCAGAAAACATCATCTAAGGTGAAAAAGGAGGGTGCCTTTTTCAAAAGGTGTTCTTTTTCCTCCAGAGAGCCATTTCTGGAACTGGCCAAAATATAACTGAAACTCTGATTGCGGGCAGCTAAGTCATCCTCTGAGTTGACGAAGACAGGCAACGGATAGTTGAACATAACATGAACAAACTGAATATCTAAGATCACCAAACATAAGGCATTAAAGGCCTCAAAAGCTCAAGCGCCTTCTTGAAAAAGTGCTCTTTTTCCTTTATTCATGACCTTGAGATCAAGATTCAACCCTGCGTTCGTCTGCTCGCCCCGGCTTCTCAGCAATTCAGATTGACGTGCTGGAGGGTGCAACATGTAGCTGTACAAAGTGTAAAACAAACATCAAAGGTGTCATTTGATCTAAATCCTTCGTTTGAAGCCCCAAAAAGATGGGCGCCCCTGGCTTAGAGGCGCGCTTTTGCTTACAGTGTTAGCCATTTTCTCGTTTCTCTCATTTTCCGTCGAATCTCCCGTAACTTGAGCTAAACACGTCCATTTGACAGGCTTGATAGCTCGTTGCGAAACTGATGTGATGCTGGACAAATGTTTGCTGGACGTGACAAACCCTAAAAATAAGATCTGGGCCCCTAAAAGATAGGGCGCCTTTTTCAAAAGGTGCTCCCCTCTCCAGAGTTGAAAAATTTGATGATTTTCCTTCAAATTTTCACTTTTCTCAAAACTCTTCAGTATCAGACTGACATGAAACTGACATAAGCTTCATATTCAAAAAGCCGAAAAATCACCTTCTGACATCACTTTGACTAGGTTAAGACTATATTTAGCAAAATGCCTTGGTGAAGAAAAAAATTTGGTTTGGGTATAACATGCCTCTTTGTAGAAGAATTGGAATTTGGAAAGAAAATGTTTGGAGATGTTAAAAATCATGACCTTAGTTCAAGCTAGCAAAGTTCCCAAAAGTTAGCAATGACATCAAGTTAACATTGTAGGTTTTTGGTAGAATGAGAAAGGAGAACATCATTTGCAAAAAGTAGAATGGCTCTAACCACCTTGTGTAAAATACAACCATCATCCATATGAGTATGCAATGAAATAAACTCTTGCAACTCATCATTGTAAATGTTGAAGAGGATTGGTGAGAGAGGACATTCTTATTTGACCCTAGTGGTATTCCTCACAAAGTCAAAAAGACCACGAGAAGTGCAAAATTGCCCAATAATTGTCTCATAAAGTTTTGAGAGAATTAGGAGTGTTGACATCACACACCCGCAACTTATATATTGTTAGAAAGTTCACACATGAGTAAACTAATTTAATATAATACATACAATTTTACGATTTAGTATATACTTATTTTTAAATTTAAATTTACATATTGTTAGAAGGTTTAAGGATCATGACTTGGAGTGAAATAATTAAATTATTCACTTAAATTATAATGTTTTATCGTTATTTTTGATAACTTAAGTGTAATATCTTTTTGAAAAGGTATTTTAAATTCCCAATTGGATGCCTAGGAGAAATAAGGGGGTCTTACACATGAAAAAGGTTTCATTTTACTTTAAAAGGGAATTTGATGGAAAAGGTGATTAAATGTTTGCACATAATGAGCTATTTTAATTTAAAGCAAAATTTTTTATTCAGAAAAAACAATGAAAAAGCAAAACATATTTTTTGAGAAAAAATAAAAAGTGGTTATTTGAAAAAGCAGCAAAAAAGAAAAAAAAGTACTTATTTGAAAAAACAACAAAAAGCAAAAATTTGTTTTTTAGAAAAAGTGATGAAAAAGCAAAAAATGCTTTTTCGAAAAAAGCTATAAAAAGATGTGTTGGGGGCTCATTTGGATATTGTCATGCCCTTGAAATTATAACACTAAAATATAAAGTCTTGAAATGCAAATAAATAAATGAAATAAATAACAATATAAAATATTAAAAAATATATAAATATAAATATTAACCATTTAAATATTTATAATAATTAAATATAAAAACAATATAATCATCATATGTAATATTATAATTATAAAACAACTATTATAAATAATAGAACAAATTGATAATGTTAATTGATATTATTATGATAATAAAAAAATACACAAGAACTAAATCTGAAACCAACTATGCTTTAAATTAAATAAACCAATAATAAACACAAACATTTATAGGGGTTCCTAAAGCAATCGATTCTAAAAGGAATTCATAAAACATTGACCCCTAACCCAGCGATCACTAATATATCAAAAGCTACGTCCCTCCAAGTTAGTGCAATAGATACCAAAGGACATATTCCTTGGCCAGCGGTGGGTTATAACTGTTGGAAAATCAGAGTATAAAAAGGTGATGATTCCCAAGCAGATGATCATGGATGAGGAGTAAAATGTGAATAAGGAAAGAAGGGAATGCTGCTGCAGAATAAAAGGATATCGGGGCTGGAAAAAAATAGAGAAAGGTCTGTGGTAAGTAATTTTTGTATTAAAATAATCAGTGAGGAAGGGATAGAATAAGAAAGAAAAGACATTGCTGCTGGAATTAAAGGATCTTCTGCAGATCAGGTAATAGGTAAGTGGTAAGTATTTCATAAGTTCACATAATACGTTTAACAAATATATTAGGATTTAGATAAGGATATTTAATATATACTTTATGAATTAAATAATAATAAGTTGATGCATCATAATAAATTGATATTTAATAATTAGATATGGATTCAAATAATAGTGTAATTTATACTTATAGGTATCAATTCTAATGATGGTATTTATCTCTATGAATGTCATTTTGAAATAATAACATTATGCATATACTATTGATTCTTATAGCACTACTAATATGTTATGGGACAACTAATTATAATTATATATATAATATATATCTATATACATTTACGATTATGCAATAATGATGCTTGCAACAATTATTGAACCTTATAAGCAATTATGATTCTTTGATATAAGAATGGATTTTTGAACATACTCACTTTTGCTATTACCCAATTGAGGATAGGGAGTTTGTGGAGGGAGAGGCGGGGTAATTCGGTCACTTGATGGATGGTCCCAAGATAGGTAGGAAACCTTGAGGGAGTCCACTTGGAGACTGTTTCACGCGCCCTTGGCACAGTAATTCTACCATCCTTCGTTGGGGTTAGGAAAGAGGGAAGGACAAAAATCTATTCAATACATAGTAATAGGTTATATAAGAATGTGATGTTTTCATTTAAATGCACTAGGTTAGTAGTGCATCTGCCTTATTCTTAATATGTACAACCTGAATTATTTGATCTAACTATGATCAAGGATCTATATGGTATTTGTTCGTTATGCATGATAGGTGCAGGTCCTAAAGACAAGTTTCATTTACAAGTTAATTGACTGGTAAATACAAAATCCCTTATCCTAACTTGTGCATTTTATGTTTCTAGGTCAAGCTAGCCTAATTTTAATAAGGGAACATTATAGATATGCTGAAGAATGATATTGTTACGCTGCTAGATTTGCTCTGGTTCTCCAAATCTTTGAGGGCGGAAACCCTCATGGATTTTCTGGTTTCGGAATTGAAAAAAATTCCCTAGCTAGATTAGTGTGATTCCATTAAGGAATCACCATTGGTGCTGATTGAAACTTCCAGTTTTGGCTTTATCGGTTTTGAATGCTTGATGGTGTTTAAGTTTGCATTTTGAGAGGATTGTTTGCAGTTTAGAGGAGCTGGAAACATTTTTCCATGTCTACATTGACCTTTGGGTGCATTTGAGAGTGGGTCATTGAAGATGTCTGAGTCTTTATCTCATTGTCCAGACTGCTGCAGCTAAGTTTCATACTTGTACAAGTCACTTATTTGCCATTTCCTTGAGGTATATTGTCATTTCTCATGATGGGTGGTTAGTTCTTAATGTTATGGGATATGTGGGGGTGTTCTATCAATTTTCTTTCATGGCCATATTCATAACAACAAATATGTATTGATTTGAAATGAATTGTAAGAGCTCACAATGTAACACTAGGTGGTAGTACCACTTGTGATCTTGCTCTTGATTTCTTTTTGTTACTTACCCCCTGCATAAGTGGTTTATTTACTCACCCCACTGCATAAGTGGCTCTTGTACACCCCACTGAACAAGTGGCTTTGGCATTCACTCACCACTGAAAAGTAGAACTTGTTTTTTACATTTCATTATTGTATCAACTTTCCAACTGCAAAGTGGATGTGCCCAGCTAACTCCATTGGATAAGTCGATGTTACTTTCAGCTGCTCATTTCAAGTATAATTGTAATCCCGTATATTGTATGCTCTCACCTCACCCACATTGGGAACTTGGTGATCAAAAAGTGGAAAGAAAAGTTGTTTAGCATTTTCATTTTGTTGAGCTAACAAGTTTTTCAAAAAAGAAAAGTAAGGGTGGTTATTACATTATTGTTTGGGTGGACAAGGTTATAAAATTGCAGCCGAATTTTCCTGCAAGAAGCAGGAGTTTTTGCTGAGTAATTGGCAAGCAACTGATAAGTCAATGACGAGTTTTTCTGAATAACTTGGTGGTGAGTTATTTGTGAGTGGTTTTGATTCGTGAGTTGCAACTACGATTTCAGTACTACAAGTGTTGGAGGAAACATTTCATGTTTGGTCATTCAAAATCATGAAGATATCTTATTTTTCTAAAATAACCATACTACATCTATTGTGAATAATCTAATCAATGGCGAAAGAGCTATTCACTTGGGAATCTGACTTAACAACTTTTACATATATTATTAGAATCCCATTACAAACTGCCACCTAGATGCAATATTGTTTGCCATATTATCTTACATTGATATTTGATCATTTGATGTATTATCATAGTTCCACAGAATTTCCTAACAAGGGGACACGAGGATGTGGAGACGGGTTTCGGGGATGGGGGGACCAAGGGCCTCAATTTGGGGAGGACAGGGGGATGGTGGTGGGTAGTGGTGGCGGCATGACGTTGAAATACATATAATACTTGAAAAAATAGTTACAAAAAGATGTATAAGTATAAGAATTACAAATGAAACTTTGATAAATTAGTTTTAAACATTTGAATTTTGAAGTGAACATTAACTTGCATCGCTCCTCTTCTTTCCCTTCTTCTTGCTCCTCCTCAACCCTCTTGCTCTTCTCTCTTTCACCTTACACTTGCAACTCTCACTCTCACACTCACACTATTAGCTTCTTGTTGATTTGTTTTTTGTGAATTGAAATGAGGATAGGAAGCAGTTTTGTAGAGTTTGTAAGGTTTTGGTGGGGCCCATAGGCCATTAGGGTTTGGCCTTGGGCACATAGTTCAAACAAAATTTATGATTTTTTTTTTAAATTACTTTCCAGTTGTCTGGCCGTAGGAGATGCCTAGGCGTCCCTGAGATGGTTGGGAGACTCTTAGGAGTCCCCCAAATGTTAAGAGTCTCCCAACCGTCTTGAGGATGTCCTAGCATCTCGGGGGCGTCTTAAGGGCATCTTGGAAATGATAGTGCTGGTGGCGGTACAGCGGCGCTAGTGGTAGCGTGGCAGGGGGATGTCCCCCCAACTCCCTGTTGATGTGATTTTTGTGACCGCACCAATCAGCCGAAGAACAAAGTAGTTTGAAGGCTATTCTGTTCTCTCTTGATCAAAGTATGCGCTAAGATTGCGAGAAAGTTCGCACGTTCAACTCCAAGGTTCCGAATACTTAGAATACCCTGAGTTGGTTGATGTGAATTGCTGTGTTCTTACGAGGGAACTTACACAATTGTTCAAGATTCTTGCAGCTAACAACAGATAGATGATTCGAAGGGGATTTTGTACGTATGATTTGGCAGTATAGTATGTTTTCCTAAAGCTAATCAGAAATGTGCGGAAAGTAAATGAGTATAGGGCCTAAGAAACTTATGCTCTATTCTAGATGCAGGATATATGGGGCTCAATTTTGGCAGACTTCGACCGAATTTCACCGAGCCTCACGTCGGACAGCTTCAGCAAAATTAGTGCAATCTTCAAAGGGATAGCAAAAGATATTCAGATTATAATTTAGCATACATACACCATCAAAACGATGCATATAAGTATACAAATCACAATCGAAGTTAAACTCAAGATGATCTCCAGTGGACCACGCAGGGCGAACTTATCATCAATAAGCTACTAGTGGTATGGAATGAAATGAAGCTTCCTCAATAAAACGCCACATATCAAAGTAAACTACTTGCATGAAATGAAAATTATGCTACTTGGATCCGAAAGGAAGAAGAGACGTTGCTAGCTATCCATGACAAAGACGAATTCCACCATCAATGAAAAGATCTATTATCATGAAAGTGTTACACAACAATCTCCACAAAAGTTTTCAAAGGGAAAACTTTCTTTCTTCTCCACACTAAGCTATCAAACAAAAATGCTAACTCTGCTCTACTCTCTAGTCTCCAATCTCTAACTCAATTCTGATTCTAATCTAATGAATTACAAATGAGGGGGACTCCCCCTTTTATAGATAGCCCAGTCCAATGGATGGCTAAGATTACAATCAAAAGAGTGGCTAAGATTAAGCCACCTCAGCCCTAACCCTAAAAACTGCCAGAATGGGGAGTGGTGTAATAAATGAACAAAGATGCCCACTCACTCCCAAAAATAGTAAAGGCAATAAATGCCCACAATCAGTCTTCTAGAAGATCCTCGTCCAGCAGTGCATTCCCATTCTCCTTCTCTCTGGCTGCAAACTCAACGAATCGGCCAAGTACAGCCTCAATCTCCTGAATTGAAATGGGTGGAATGCAATCTAGCTGAAACTCTAACCTGTGACTGAATGCTCATGCCTTGTACAAGATTTTCTCCAAGCAACCAAGGAATCCTGAGTGCTCTAGATCAAGGTGGAGAAAGTGGAAGTATTTTTGAAATCATCCTGTACGAAGGTCTTCACCTCTGAAAAGAAAGGCACCAGCCTACCCCTCAAATTATCAACATTTACCTCATTCGGATTCAACCGCCTAGCAAATATGGCCTCAAAAGTATTCTGAACTCCATCAATGATATTGGCCATAGCCTTCCGTATCCTGGCTGAATCCGCTTGTGCTGCGTCGAAGAAACCACGTCCCGTGATTGCTGAAGAATACCGTCTAGAAAAGTCGTACCTGTCATTCTCCTGAATGACCCCTCCATCAATCAACAATCGCAAAGGGACATGCCTCAATGCCTCAAGACGCTGAATTACTTTGCTCTGATAGACAGAAGCATCACCCCAGGCCTGATCAACTGCCTCCATTCGTGCCAAAATACTAGAAGCCTGCTGAAAAGCAAAAGCAAGGTCCTCCATAAACTTTTCTGTCTCAGCACGAACTCCCGTGACCCACTTGTCTGCCTCCTGAGCCATCTTCCCTAACTCCATCAAGCCACTGATTGACTCTCTAGGTATCTTTGTTGGAGGCTCTATCACTGGAATCTCCTGCCCATGAGAACGAGACAACTGCTGCACATATCCAATTAGAGCCTTATGCTCTCTTTTCAACTTCTTGTACTTTCCTTCCTTCTTTAGTCAATCAGCCCTTGAGGGCGAGGTAGGAGTTATCACACTCCCTACAATCAAGGCCAAGAAGGCCCTAACTCCAAAGTTGTGACCACGTACTGGCACCCCGCTTTGATCTCTGGCCACAATCAACCTATGGCACAACCATGTGAAGGGTACGAGAACCATCCTCATCAGTTGATATCTTCAAAAACTTTCATGCTCTCTTCTTCTGTGGAGGTGCACTGATCCTATTCAAGAACTCTTCCATTTCAACTGCTGGATCAATCTCCTCGCTAGGGCTTCTTCTCATCCTATCCTTAAGCCAATCAGGTACTATATACTGTATGTCAAATGACTGCTGCTCTTGTGCCTCTACTTCTCGAACCTCGTTTCAACTCTACTGCCATTCTCGTGGGAGGCTCATCGCCCTCAAGTGGTCGTAGAGTGTCTCCAAACTATATCATCATCCTCCATATAGCCGCTTTAACTTTGTCAAACCGAGGGTCAGCAGGTCCCCATCATCCTCACGATCAACTCCTACTAGGTGCGTTGACGCTCTGGCCAACCGACTCTCTCCGTGGTGGCTGATTATTCCCCTGTACTGCTTGCACCTGATTCAATGCATTCCTCTGGTCAACAAATAAAGAAATCTCTTGGATACTTGGAGAACGTGTCTCCAATGGCATGGGTGACTCAACTGCAACTCGTGGAGGCTCCAGCCGAATAGGCTCCTGCCGAACTGGCTCTTTCCTTCTGGACTCTGGACCTCGTGTGATTTGTTTCTTTCTGCCGGTGGTGGGTGTCCTGTGATCTCCCATCAAATTGTAAGTCAAAGCAATTGACCTACTCTTCAATCTGCTCACACGCCTATCAACCCATGTTCTGGTAAATGTCAGGATTGGAATGGAGAGTGTGTCCAAGTCAGCAACCTCTGGTTCTGACCAATCCGGGAGCGGAAGCAGAGTATCTCTCATTGTTGCATAATCTGGATGGACAACGTCCATATCCTCATTCACCTGGTTTGGAACCGGAACAACTTCGCACTCCCTGATCATGTTAATCGGCAACCGAGAAAACATTCTTTTTTTGACTTCAACCTCATCTGATGCATCAGCCCAATAGTCCTCAATATTTGCCTTGTGTTTAAACTCCTCTGACAGTACCCATTTGATGTTATTATGTGGATCATAGTGCTATCGGCTGGTGTGGTATGAAAAGTGATAAAATTGAAGCTCACTCTCGGCTTCTCTGGCTGCCTGTAATGAAGGACACACTTCGTCTGAATTGCCCATGACAATTGGGAAGTCAACACCTCCCTTCTTCTTCTTCTTTTGAATTTTATCGTAGGCAACCAATTGCCTAGATATCTCTAGCATTAAAATTCTATCAGTTGGGTACTTAGGCAGCCTATATGGGTATGATGAAAAACCTTGCAGCCTTATGTAAGAAAACTTCGGAAACTGTATAAACTAGCACCCATACCTCTCAATTAATTCTTGGGCTTCCCTCGAGATCCTGTGATGCATCCGCTCCTGAAGCAATCTCATGATATGCATGGTGAAGGCGTCATTGACACGCTTGTAATGAGTGGTACTAGCCAGGTGTAATTGTGGACAAGCCTCATGGATTTTGAACTGGTGAGAGCCACAACCAACAGGTTCCTTGTATGAAATCCCTCTATACTTCGTCATACGAGCCAGCATGTAGATGATGTAAGAGCTCATATAGAACGTCTTCGTCCTTCTCAGGCCCAGGAGCTGCTCGTGCAAATTGTCACTGATCATCACAGCCCAGTTGACGTAGTCTTTTCCTTCCAGTACGAGGTTGATGTAATAAAACATCCATGGCTCGAAAATAAATGACTGTGGACAACCTCCAACTCTGCTCAGCATCATAATGAGGTCACAATACTCCTGCTTCAAGTCATCTGCAATAATTTGTCTCGGTAGCTTCGTACAAGAAGGCTTGGGATTGCTCATCCACTGAGTGTTGATTGTCTCCATGCATCTCTCGAATGCAGAAGCCGCATATCTTCGGCCACCGCCGGGATTTGTAAACCGCAAGCTTTTGTGCACCTATCTCCAAAGCTTCAACAATGGTCAAGGTGAGATTAGCTAGCACTTGGGTCCAGCCTGGTGACATGACTTCAACTGCGGATCCTTTCATAGCAATTGGCGCACTCCATCATCAGCTCCGAACACTGAATGGCTGGTGGGAAACCAGCAGCTGCATATAACCCACTTCGAACAATATTGTGCGAAGTGTTCGAAGGTCGATGACTTCCAATCCCCAGCATTCTGTTCTTTAAAGTCTCAAGGTTGACAAAGCCCAAGTTGGTATCAGTCAGCTTGCCCAACTTCGAAATGAATTTTGACTCTGGCATAAATGTCTTGCTCAACTTCTTTATAACCGCTTGCCTGGATGCACCGTTGTTGTCTTTGCCAGTCGCCCTTGCCTCAGCCATTTGCAACACAACAAACATTCATCAGCAAATTAATTTATAAAATAAATAAGACATTGTGTAGGGGCTGCAGTCGACTTCAAGAACTTGAGAAGTTGCAATAACATTTCTTATTCACAAACCTCAGCTTCTTCTCTTCAATAGATTTTGAACTTTAATACTTAGAAAATATTTCTAAGTAACTTCAACTTCAGCAACTTGCAACTTCAATCAGCAATTGTAAATTCGTACTTATTCAAATCAGCAAGTTTGCACTTCACTAACTCTTCTTACTGGCGTCCTCAGCTTCAGCAATATGATCTTCTTCAAGCTTCAGCAAATTTGAATTTTAGTCACAAGAACTTCCAACGCCTTTCACCTAGTAACCTTCAGCAAGTTAACAAGTGCGCACCTCCAGCATCAGCAATAAAACAAGCTCGAACTTCAGCAAACTCCTCTTTAAGTCGAAATTTCTTTAGCTATCATTCACTTCAGATTTGAGCTCCAGCAACAAACTCAAGTCGTCCTTCTCAGCTTCAAATTGAATCCAGTAACACTTCAGCCTTAACAAAAATTCAAACTCCTCAAGCTTCAGCAATACTCAACAACACTTCACTTAGAGCAAATCGAATTCTTCAACTGTGAAAAACAAGTGAGAAACTTCTCAATTTTATAGCCAAAAATTGAATTCTAGAAGGAGCCAATTATAGCCAGTACATTAAATTTCCACTACTCCACTTCAAGAATTCGAATTTCCCTCTCTGGTATTTCTGACACTTGTCCGAGATTCTCAACCTTCTAGAAGTTCAACTTTGACTGGCATGTGTCAATTTACTTTCGAAAATGTTTAATTAAATTTCATCTTTTAATCCATTTAATTCCCCAGCCGAAGCTCTGTCTTGCAAATTCAAATTTTAATCATCTCTGACGCTCTGGAAAACTCATCATCGAAGAATTCAATCAAAATCATCTAGGCAATTTACTTCAAATTCATTGTCCGGAGAAATTCATCTTGAAAACACATTTTATTCACTTTGCCTTAGAGAATTTTAAATTTTCCTTAGGAAAATTTCACAATTTGAGCATTGATTAAATTCTTCACCCAGAAAGTGTTGGCGAAGTGCCGAAGACATAGAAATCCATCTATCAGCACAAATGTCCAGTACCCAGAAGAGAATTTTCTCCAGAACGCTTCGAATCCATGGGTACCCAACGAACGGGTTCATTGAAATTTTTAAATTTTGAACCTTAGAAAATATTACTCCATCAATCTAAAATCCGTTCTTCATCTCCGTGAACATCCTGTTGCTCTGACTTGAGAAATTTTTGAATTCATCCTGTATTGTCATCATCTTCTAACTTCATCTCTGAAAAATTTGCTTACGCTTTAAGAAGAAATTTCATCACCTTGAGTTCTAGGCATATTTTTCTAAGGGAGAAAATATTTTTGCCTTAGAGAAAATTTTAAATCACTTGAAAATTTTGCCTTAGAGAAATATCGCCTTGGAAGTTTAGCTTTGATCACTTTGCCTGTGGGAGAAAATTATTTGACCTAGAAGATCTTCCTGCAAGCATATGATATTTAACCTCCATCACCTTCAACGCCTTAGGAAAAATTCGCTTAGCAATTTTGTTCTCACCACCTTGCATTTTATTTCACATCTGGAAAACATTTTCACTTGAAGCTCCAACGCCTTAGGAAAAAATTTCATCACATCACTTTATTTTTCATTTCACCATCCTAGGCGCATATAGCACTTGAAGAATAAACCACGCCTAGCACATTATTTCACCTTTGGCAATGTTTTCTAACACCTTATAACACCTATCACCTTGGGCGCATATAGGACTTGAGGAAGAATATTCAACTTGCCTTAGAAAATTTTTTGTTCACCACCTCAACATCTTATCTCACCACCTTTGGCGCATATGACACTTCAAGAGGGATAATCACTTCACCACGCCTTGGGAAAATATTTTCAACACCTTTTACCTTGTTCACCACCCTTCATTCACTTTTACCACCTTCAACTTGGGCGCATTTTGGCTTGCATGAAGGATGACTCTTCAACTTCCCGTTTTTTGTCTTCACTTGACCTCATTTGGGCACATTTCCATGTAGGTGAGGGATGAAAATCTTTGACTTGTTGACTTGCTTTCATTTTGGGCGCATTTGAACATATGTGGTGGATGAAACTTCCCACGCCTAGCCTGTGACCCTTCGCCTTCTTAGTTTTTGTCTTGGCATGGCCCCATTTGGGCACATTTGAGCATATGTGCAGGATGAAACTTGTTGACCACTTTGACTTCTTCTTCTTTTGGCGCATTTCCACCTAGGAGGAGGATAGGCGCATTTGGAGGGGTGAGGAGGATATTCAACACTTAGAAAATTTTCTAACTTTCACCAGCTTCCTTTGGGCGCATTTTGCCATGGCTGCAGGACGAGCTTCAGACTTAGAAATTTTCTTTCTCGTTTTTGCCAGTTTATCCATGCCCTGCTATTTATAGTAAGCCCTCTGATTTTTGCATCTCCTCAAGCCTGACCCATTTCACTTGAAATTCTCAAGCACCAGATCCTCAATGACTTGTTATCCCTGTTGACACTGCTATTTTGTACTCTTCTCAAGGTGATTTGCTGAGTAAATAACAACCGCTTGCTTCATAGCCTCCAATCACCTAATTGACTTTGAATTTGAATGACGGTTCTCACCATTTGGACCTTTTATTGCTGGTGTATCACAGATGCAACCTGATTTGTTATTTTTAGCCTGTTTCCAAAATGACTTACTATAAATAGTAAGTGCTCCATTTGACTTCAAATTTTACTATCGGAAGTTCATAGATGCTGACATCATGTGGTTTTACACCGTTTTCAAATTCCGGACTTTTAGATTCCCTCTTGGGTCCTGTCGGAACCCCACTTTTCTCAGACATCAAATGGTCTCCGCTTGTTCTCGCTTCTGCTGTAATTTCAAGCATCAGCTCATGATTCAAATGTCAGATATACTGGATGTCACTTCTATAAAATAGGTAAGTTCCGACTGAGGATTTCATCTCCATTGCATGTCATACCACTAAGCTCTCGAAAAACCCATAAGGAATATGCAGACATGCAAAAGAAACCCCGACATGCAAACCCTAAAAATAGCCCCAGAAGGTTGAACTCTGAAAGTTGTCGTCTCATTTTGCATGTTATATCGTCGCGAAGGTCTCTGAAAACCCAAAAGGAATCTCTAGACATGCGTTGAAAAACTCTGCATCTAAGCCTTGAAATCTGCTCCGAAAGTTGAACTGCTAAAAATAGTAAGTGGTCTGTTTTAGCTCAAACTTTGCACACGAGCAGCTTGATGTGTTATGAATGCAGTGTGGATTGTCTAATCCCAAAATGTCAGACATGATTGTTCGTGAATTGGGTATACTTACAAAAAATAGTAAGCACCGAATCCTGATGAAAATTTATTTGAGATCCTCACTGGAAGCTACTCCGACAATGTTGTTCTGCTTACCCCATCACTTGCCTCCTAATTTCTGACTGACTAGAAAAAGATGAAACCCTAATTTCTGCATTCTCTGGTCAATTTTACCAAGCTCAAGATTGCACAACTTTGGCTATGCATAATTTTAAGAGAGAGAGAGAGAGAGAGAGAGAGAGAGAGAGAGAGAGAGAGAGAGAGAGAGAGACAAAAGACCAGAATGGAGCAAAAATTAGGGGGTCCCCATTTTGAATGGGGCGATGTGTGAAAAGGTCACAACACTCCCCAAGTCTTTGAGATGTCCCCGTCTTGAAAATTCGGGGTTTTGGGGGGGCATGTTTCTGCGTGGAACACTATGTATTATACAAGAGGATACACTCAATAGAGAGGTCAACTAAAGAATAGCTGAAGTCAATAGATAGCCATATCCAAAAAATATAGGAAGTTGTTAGTGTTTTAGTTCATACCTTTCAGTGCAACACAAACAGAACAAATGTGTTATGTAACTGCTCTTTGAATTAAAAGGGGGAGCTCCAACGAAAATAATGTTTACTGGTGTGTTTCATGCATAACAAAGAAAAGTACAGGTGTGTCTTTTTAGATTCACCTATGGCAAAAGGCTAATATGCACTTCTACTTAAAGCAAAAGTTTTTATGCGTTTTTTACTACATGAAAACCCTACAACAGCTACCATGTTTATGCTGTTCAACTAAATGCAGAGACTGAGCATTGCAAGTACACAGAAGAATAAGATTGGTTTGAAGTTGAACAATATAAAAGATTCAGTAAATAAGAAGAGGGAGATGGAATTCAAAGCTACAAGACTCACTTCATTGCAACCTGCATTTAACAGTAAAAGCATTTCAATTTACCTCATCAGCACATACATCACATGTTATGAGCTAAACAGAGCAGTTGCATCCAAAGCTACAACCATCAACTTAACAACCATTGTGATACAAAGCTTCCTATAACAGTTAAATGGTATTTGACTCATAAAAGCATATAAGACATATAAAGCTTCCTATAACAGTTAAATGGTATTTGACTCATGAAAGCACATAAGATACATAATACTTCAACAACAATTAAGCAAATAGGCATGCTAAATTCTATTGAATGATATTGAATTCTGGATCCCTAAACTAAGTGCCAAGAGCACCTATTTATAAAGATTCACAATGTTTTCATGAAAAATAATTAAAAAACTAACAACACCCTAAGAATAAATTCCTTGCATGCAATGCAAACTTTATTGCAACATATAATCTACTGATACTAAACCCTAACTCAGGCTATCTTCAGTTAGACTCCTGATAAAGATAACTTCAAACTAACAAATAGCCCTTCTAGAAGGCAGTCTCAAAATAGCGTGAACTATTTTTAGCACGGACTAAAAAAATAATGAATATTTCCTGACAGGATTCTGATGAAGCTTCTTTGCACCGTCCTTGGAAAATCCTCTGATGAAGTGGGGAAACATTCACAATTCCTCTGTTGATGCCACGAATCTGATTTCATCTTTTTCTATTTTGATCTTCACACCAAATTCCAGCTCAAACTACAACCCTTGGATGCTCTGAAAGCCTCAGCATCTTTTTTCCACAAGAATACTTTGAATGCTAACCATCTAGGACAATCTCCTTTGATAAACAATAACTTCTCACTGTTTGTTCACAAAACTAAAACTTTACACTAAAGGCCTGCTCTTGATAATTCTTTGGAAATTCACCATGTTTGATATAAATCCTCAATAAAATTCAAGAGAAGATGGGTGCTTATGATGAACATGCTGTGAATCTGAATGATATGACAGAAATTTTCATTTATAAGTCACACAAAGAGACTTTCCTGAGATCTCAGTGTTATGACTGAATTCCCTGCTGTCCTGTCAATAACAGTTGTATTGTTGTTTAGAAGTCACTACTGATTCTAGAAGTTTTTGCTATGATGACTGCTGTAGAAATCATCTTGCTGCTGCTGACAAAAGAATAGATTTTTCTGCTGTTCTGCTGATGGTGTTCTGCTAGATTTCACAATCATAAAACTTACTCTATGTGAGGCGA